>JAZKJV010003279.1:0-293158 GCA_037367405.1 Ottelia alismoides | reverse complement strand
TAATGACTCACATAAGTCTACGGCCAACAGAATGTACTCAAATCCCTGACTCTTAGGGAATGGACCCATGAAATCGATGCCCCATGTGTCCAAAAACCTCACATAAGTGAATGGGTTGCATTGGCATCATATCACGCTGTCCACAAGTGCCCATCCTCTGATAGTCAGTACACCTCTTCACGAACTCATCAGAGTCCTTGAAGAGGGTAGGCCACCACAAGCCGGATTGGAGCACTTTCTGTGTCGTTCTCTGATGATCGTCTGATTGACCAAGGCAAAGGGGTCTAAAAGGTCGTTGAAACCTCAATCACTCAGACTCGGGTCAACAAGAAAAATGAACCACTTAGTGCAAATAAAATCAATCAAAACGGAGAAGCGGTCCTGCTATGTGTTTAACCTGGTATAGCTCCCAGGGTCGAACTCAAGGAGCACGGATTGGCCGAAGGCCTACGAAGTAGTAAAAACAAATAAAATAAAAGAGGAAAATGTTTTAGTGGTTTTTAATTATTTTATATTTTTTTGGATTTTTAATATGTAAAGAAAATAATAAAAACAAAAACAATCACACTTTGACAAATTATTTAAGGCATCAAAATTCAACCAAAAATCAAAATAAAAATATTTTTATGTGTTTTATATTTTTTAGTGTTTTTGGTGAATTTTGACAATTTTCTGATGTGTATTTTATTTTCTAAAAATCAAACAGTGCTAAAGCAAGGGGTACTGTCCAGCCAGGCCAAAAGTCCCTAGATAAAATATCTAAGGGCCTCACAGGGCCTGGAGGTAATTTTCCTGTAAGGTAGAGAAAGCAAGGAAAATTTGGGTACCAAGTTTATTATTTTTGGGTTTTTAATTAATTTATTAGAATTTTTATGGGTTTTCGAGTGTTTTTAAGTTTTTACGGTTTTTAAACAATGACAAATAGCCAAAATTGGCTAGAAAATCAATAAACTAAACTAAACAGTAACTAATTTTTATGGGATTTTTAGGGTCGGTTTTAATATTTTTTTGTGATTTTCCAATCTAGACAGTAACAAAAATTAAGGTTTTTGAATTTTAAAAATATCAAACAAAACCAAAAATGTCCTCAAAAATCCTTGAAAATCCTACACCATGGCAGGAGTCATGTTCAAATTCTCATTGGATTTGGAGGTGATTTGATATTTTATTCAAAAATAAAGAAAAGCAACAGTGCACAGGGACCTTTCTGCAATTAACACAAAGTTCTGGGTCCCTGGAATAACAACCCTAGAAAGTATAGGTATAGGAGTGCAAATTACCCTCCAGGCCACGCACGATACGCGTGACTCAGGCCTGGAGGGACCAAATTGCAATTCTATTTATAAAAGTACAAAACATAACAGGGCAAAAAGGCAGGGCAAATATTGCAAATACACCAAATATCACGTGTCGATGCACGTGTCCACAACTGGCAGGGGTATAAATGCAATTCAAATAAACATAGAGGTCCACAGTGCAATTTTTACAAAAATAAAGAACTACGCTAAATATTTACAAGACTGAAACTAAATGCATAAAAGAAAGGGGGCCTAAGGATAAATTACCCCTTATTTATTATCCGAGGATCTGGATGCGCGACGCGTGGCAGATCGAACGGCTGAGACGGTGCGCCGCACACCAAAGGAGCCCTCGGCACGATCCGATGGCTGAAATGCACCCACGTGGCAGATCCAACGGTTGTGGTGCGTTGTGGGGCTGCGAAGGACTCCTGGCTCGGATCGGATGGAGGTGGTGAAGCCACGTGCTAGATCCGACGGCTGAGATACATCGTGGCTTAACCTCGCTGCTCAACGGTGAAGATCGACCCCAGGGAGATCTGATGGTCAGTGCTGCTCCGTGGATGAACGGGCGAGATCTAACTGGAGCGTCGAGGCTGATCTGACGGTGGATGAAGGATCTGGAAGAACTGGCGGCCGGCGAGCTTCGCCGGCCCTCTGCGTGTACGGTAGTCCTCGTCCGGTGCTCAGGAGATGCGAGAAAGCTTCGCCACGAAGCTCCGCACCCGATGCACTGCTCCGATGGAGACGAGGAGCTCCAGAGAGCTCCGGCGACGTGAAAGAACTGGAGGCTGCTGTGCCCAGAAGTTCCGACCTCTAGATGAGGTCCGATTAGCCCTGAAACCTGCACAGGAAAGAAGCTGGGTCGAGGGCAAAGTGCCTCGACCCGTCAGAGCGGGCGGAAAGTGGCTGGTGTAGCGAGATGGAGGCTCTCCGACGAGCGGCGGAGGGGTGAGAGCCGAAACCCTGCTCCGGGGCGAGACAGGGGGAGTGAAGGGGCGAAGAAGGTGGATAGGAGTCAGGCGAAGGCGATGGTGGTGTCGGATGGTCGGATGCATGGACGGAGACGGCTGGCGGAGGCGGATGATCTAAACTACTGAAAATCGAAAAATCGCAACCTCAGCTAAACTACGGCCTAACTAAGCTACCTGATGGGCGCATTCGACTGGGCTGGAGCCGGTGGAGCTCCCGGTCGTTGCCTCAAGGGGCCGTCGAGTTCCCGAAGCTCAGCGCGCTCGCGGCGGCGCACGGCGGCAAGAACCACCGGATCAGTGACTCCCGGCTTCCCGGGCCTCGCTGCAACTCCAAGGGGCCACGACTGTCACTCAGGGACGATGGAGGAGCTCACAGGCACCGAGGGGGAAGATCAAAGATGCGTGAATTAGGTCGCCGGTGACGACTATAAGTATGGTGGGGGATCCGGGAAGAAGGAGGTCGGGCGAGGTGCACATGTCTCGGATCCACCAAACCCACCCCGGGCGAGGGTCCTGGATAATCGGCGAGTAATCGGGGCCCGGGGTTTGGGTTAATGGAGGTCGGGTCAGGCGGGCAAAAGTCGAGAAAACGGGTCGGTCGCCTGATCCGCGAAAGAAGAAGGTCCGCGGGGGAAGTTGACCGGGGTCAACAAACCCCCGTGGACCAATCAGGAGCCACCAAATATTGAATTTTTATTTCTTTATTTTAGGCTAGAAATGACTGAATTTACAATAACTTAAAACATGAAATATTTTTATTTTATTTTTTTCTATTTTTTGGTGATTTTTAATTAATTTTTGGAAATAAAATAGGCTATATACATATATGTACTATATATAGGTATATACAATATATAGAGTTTTGATTTTTGATTTTTATATATTATTTTTATACAATTTTTATTCCCATTTTATATTTTATTTATTTACAGTATAAAATAAGGAATAAAACGGTGTTTTTATTTTATTTTTATTATTTATGTACATAGGTAAAATAAATAGATATGTACATCTATATACATGGTATATGTACAATGTATTTTTGTATTTTTAATTTTATTATTTTTATTTGATTTTTGTTTTGATTCTTTTATTTTACTTATTTACAATATATAGCATAGAATATTTACAAAAAGTTTGGAAAATAACTTTATTTATTTACAAGGTTAAATAAATGTAGAAGCATGGTCTATGTACATGATGAAAGGGTATTTTTGATCTTTTTGATTTTTAATTTTTTCTTTTGTTTTTATAATAATAAATATATATATATATACAAGTATTTACAAGTGTATTTTTGGTGAGGAAAACATTTCTATTTTATTTACATAAATAAATACACAAGAGCCCCTATCTCCCTCTACTTTGGCTTTTATGCGATCAGGCCCATGCTGAGCCCTCCCTTGGGTTAGGTTGCTCAATATTTATTCTTAATATTCCCTCTTTTTCTTTTTTATCTTTATTCTTTTATTTTGCACAAAACATGCTAATTATAAATTTTTACACAATGCATGCTTTTGGTAATTATTCCTATTTACACATATCTACATGCATTGCGAAGGTGTTTGTAACTAAAATATAAGAATAAAGAGTGATGAATGGGTATTCATCACCCCCCTATACTTAACTTTGCTTGTCCCGTAGCAAACACTTATTTGAAAAAGAAGTGAAAAAGAAAGAAAGAAAAGAAAAAGGGGATGTACATGGATCAAGGTTGATTATTAAACTTACCTTCATTAAATTGGTATGGAGCTCGATCAGATCTTTGGATTATTAATGTGTCGGAACCTTATTTAGACTTAAGCTTAAAACCTAACAGCCTCTAAGTTCCACTAATCTATAACCAAGACTCCTCAGTGCTCCAGATCAGAACAAGTCATCAATCACAAACCCTGAAGACCATGAATCTTTCTTGTCCTGTGAATGTGAAGTCTAAGCTCTCCACCTCAGAAATGGCAACTTGACAACCTTCCCCAACAAGGTAACTCTATGACCTCAATCTGGCCACTCTTTCCTCGAGGAGCGGGGTATTCCTTCTAAGTTCAAGTTCAACCGGCTCAAGAAGAGGGGGAAGAAGAGAATGGGTCAAGGCCAGTGTAGCCAAGTACCCTTGGGAGCTTGACCAGTGTAGCCAAGTCTCCCTGCTGCAAGCTACAACAGGTGGATCATGAAACCAAGCTTTGCTATTGTACTCTATATACATACTCCGGTGGGATTATCATTTTCTCTCAGACCCACCACTTTTTTGGAGTTCTTTTCTTTTTTCACATTTTTTTTCAAGTGCATCTGTACAATATATACATGTGCAGCATATATACAAGGAGTTTTTCCTCTTGAGTCAGTAGATTATCCCTCTTTGAAGCTTTATTGCAACCCACAACTCCCGTCGTTAGACCTTCATGGCAACCAGACCAAGTTGAGACGCACTTCCTTCACTAAAAGAAGAAGAGAGGTTCCGCCTAGAAGTACTACCCTCATATGCTACCCCAAGTCAAGGAAGACTGCCTCCTCACCACCTCATCCGTAGAGAGCTCAGTGCATAGTGCTGGTGTCCAAGTAAAGCCATAATCTATATGAGTCATGTGTTGTTGTTAAGTGCTCTACTTAGGCTCATTGAGATGACATGTGACCATAGCCTAATGGACTCAAAGAATTAAGTCACCATGGACCTGAAAAGCCTTAAACCTAAGCCCTATAAGGTTCCTCTTAGAAATTAGGTTGAATTAAGATCTTAATCAAGCTCCATTTCTCAATTTGATTCCAGGCTAGTTTAATGTCAACTAACATCTAGAAAAAACTATATACATATGTACAAAAAGATGCTTATTTACACAAATTTTACAATCATGCAAAATTTTTGAAAAATGTTTTGAAATCATGTATGGATGGTGCATGAAGTGCAAGTTTTGCAAAAAGATATCTACACACATTTACACAAGATTTTTGCGAACCTTTTTGATTTTCAAAACATTTTGGAAAAATTTTGTACTATATACATATTTTGATAAGAAAATATTTACACAAGCTTTACACAAAAGATTTTTGAAAATCATTTTTACAAAAATAGTTTGTACACTAGCTATGTATGTGCAAATAAAAGAGGATTATGTACAAGAAAATTTTTAATTTCTGTGGTTTTTAGCCATTTTATTTATTAACACACTCACACAAAGTACGAGTTATGGCTAAAGTATATATGAAATATATACACCCCCCTATACTTAGCTCGAACGATGTCCTCAGAGTCAAGAGCGATGAAGAAGACATAACTCGTGCTATGTATAGGAAAGTGAAAAGGAAGGCTATATACAAGGAAGAAGAAGCTCGGGTCTTCCCCATACTTAGGATCCAAGTAATCCTAAGTATAGCAGGCTGTGTACTAAGGGAAAACCGAGTGGAGAATGTACAGGGTCTACCCCCCTATACTTAGGGTGAAATATCCCTAAGTATAGGCAGCAAAACAGGGGTAGCAAAACACAAAGAAAATCAACGAATATATACAAGACGGAGGACATTACTCCCCCTATACTTAAGGTGAGAACCTTAAGTATAGGCAACGATAGGAGTGATGGAACAGAACGAAGAACAACCCGGTGTTTTCACCCCCCTATACTTAGGATGAGCAGTATCCTAAGTATAGCAAAGATAACCCTAAGCGAGACCTGGGGTGAAAACAAGAACGGAAGAAAGAAGGATCAAAATAAGACGAAACACGTATAAACAAAAGAGTACAATGTTGAGGTGCCTCTCAACAAGCGCTAGGTTTTACGCCCCTAGCTGGGCGCAAAGGCTAGGACAATGCAGTATCAAGGTTCAGGACGCCATCGGTAAGGCGAATGCCGTACTGTCGTCGTAGTCTCGGTGTGAGAACAACGACGAACTCAGCAGTGTAAAGTAAGACACCCATGTATACAATCAGGCGGGTGTCTGCTACCGGCCAGTGATATGGAAAGAAGTGATCGGGATCCGGTAGCACAAAAGAAATCATCGGCTCTGGTTTAGACTGGAGTGAGAGTATAGAGGCCGAAGAAATCAAACGTGGAGAAGGATGGATCAGTAATAGAATCCTCCACGTCAATCAGTTGTCTCAAACAGGTGTGGACAATCAAGATCAGGAGACTCTCTAAGAAGACTGATATTCGATGAATAGAGAAGAAGATGATCAGGCAAATCATCGAATATCTCAAGAATGGGCTCATCCTCGCGAGGGTCGTCGAGGTGAGAAGACTCAGAATCATAATGATCTAAAGACTCGGTTCCGTGTTCCGCCAGATCGGAAACACTCTCAGTAGGTGAAACCGAGTGCTCATCGAGTGCGGCATCCTCCCGCAGATAACCCCTCGGGGAGAGATGCAGGATCAGAAGTGAGAAGAAGAGGGATCAGGATCTAGATGGGCATCTGCGCTGCTATCAAGTATCCACTCAGTGCACTAGGCTGCATCATCATCTGAAGTGTAAGTCTCGGCAATCTGGAAGCAGGAGAAGGTACTAGTCAATACCGCAGAAGCTGGCAAAGTGTTTGCAGCTGATCCTCGCTCTGCGGCTATGTTGTCTGTCAGCTGGTCCTCAGGAAGTGTATCTATCTCAACAAAGTGGAGGACAAAAGGCTCGAGGACGGGACTCTCTGTGTCTGTACTCTCAAAGTGGTGTCCTCATCGAGCTGTGGCTGTTGGGCTGAGTCCTGGTAGTTGTCTGCATACAAGAAGTGTCTCTGCAGAAAGGAGACTGACTCCTCCAGGACTGGAATCTGAAGTGTCTGAATCAACGGCTGCAAAAGCTGGGGCTCCTCCGGCTCCTGGAGTATCAGAAGATCTGATATCCAAGACTCGTCAACAGGGAACTCTGGGGCTGACTCGAACTCCAACTGGAAGGCCAACGGGAACTCAAGTAGACTCTGGGTCCGAACCTCTGCTATCACAGTCATCTCCTATGTCAATGGTGCGGCATCATCCAAATCCTCGGGCTGGTGTGTAGAAACTGTCTCATCATGCAAAGTGACACACCGCACTGGTACTGCATCATCCGCATGTGTTGTCTCGACCATGGTATCTCGCGAAGAAGATCTTTGTGAAAGTAACCTCGAGATGGTATCCAGGAAGTGAATGTCGGAACTGCGGTGTGAACCGCCACATGTGGTAATCACCAGTGCTATTTGCTTTGCGGTCATCCCCCGCATGGAGATCTCTATCAAGTCTGTAAGTGGAAGTCCGTGCTCAGGGAATCTCCTCAAGAGGTCAAGAAACCTCGGCCATGCCTCGTGCAATGGCTCCTGGGGGTCAACTGAAAAGTCCATGATCAAAGACCGCATAAACTCTGCTCTACGTGGAGGAAAGTATCTCTGTAGGAAACTCTCGGCGTAGCTCTCCCACGTCTCGAATGTCCTTCCCAATCGTCGGTGCCACCTCATGGCTCTATCGTGAAGCGTGAATGGGAAGGTCCTGCTCATCAGCTCCTCTGCAGTGACATCTGAATATCTCTGTGCTCTGCAAAACTCCTCGAAAGCTGACAGGTGAAGATAAGGCTCCTCGTGCGCCTCTCCTGAAAATGTCGGCAGTCGCTGAATGTAATCCAAATCCAAGACGAATGGACCTAGTGTAGAAGCTGACTGAGCTTCATGTGCTATCTGCTCCTCCTTCAATCTGGAAAAGGATTTGTCTGCTAGTCTCCACTGCTCTCTCTGGTCGCCAACGGAGTACGCTCTCAACTCAGCAACAGCATCGTCCGGGTCTCGCATCTTCTCTGTCTGATATCCTCGGACGTCTAACACAGCATGCCCAGAGTAATGAGATGAAAGGGAGGGAGGGAGCGGGAGGTTGGTCGGAGATCCGACCTCCCTGGAAGGTGGACTAGAGTGATGGTCAGAGGATGGAGAAAAAGCCGTAAGAGTCGGCTCGAAGTGAGGGGGATCCATCATCCAGGGATAAAGACGAAGAAGAAATGAAGGGAGGTGAGGGAGGGTGATGAGAAAGGATCGAAGGGATCTGGCAATCAAACAAGATGAACAAGCAAACCCCCAATTCACCTACGCACACAGAGCTGAAGATCGAAGGGATCGGTCAATTATCTTGTCAATTTTATTTTAGGTGATCATCCAGTCTATCAGAGCGATTACGTGAGGTCAATAGGTATCCAACTCTTTCTCAACCGACTGTCCCGTACTGAAAGCCGGTAATCAGTCAAGAAAAGATCGGAGGCTCTATCCTAATGTTCGGATCACTCTCTCGCTCATCCAAACCAGACAAGGAGGGGGTTACTCTCCCCAAGACAGATTTTCAGTGAAGTGTCTTTTAGGTCAAGTATGATTAGCAGTCCCGATTTTATTGTTTTTGTTTTTAGATATTTTTCAAATAAAAAGAAACGTCCTAACGAATTTTTAGGTTCTCCTGATTATTAAGTCCAAAACAGGGGGGAGAAGACGAAAAAGCCGATGCACGATAAATCAATGATGCATGCTGAGTAAGAAGTGCGTACCTGTCTCCAGCACTCTACATGCAATATGATCCGCGCATAAAAGTAAAGACAGAAAGAAAACCATCTATATGATGCAACGGGAAAGCCGAGTCCTAAACGAGCAATTTCTAGCGAAGAACCGTCTAACCGGTCACCGACCTCCTAGCCAAAGAGTCCGGTCTTGGCCCATCCCTCCTCTGTCCAACAAATCGGGGGTAGGAGTAAGCGCTTTACAGGACGGGCTGCGGCACGTAGGCTACGAAGGCAAATGAATCGGTTATTTTTATTAGTGGTTTTTAAGTAGGTCCAATTAACGATCTATGGGAACAGATAAGCAGTTAGGTGTGTGGATCCTACTAAGTACGGCACATTCACCAGAAATTCCTAAGTCTAGGGGCTCGAGCAAAAACCGCGTAAACACCGGAAAAGGCAGAAATAAAAGGAAAAGAAAGCCACGTAAAAACCGCGAAAAACCGCTAAGGTCCTACGGGTCCCCCGAGCACACCGGTGCTCGGCGAAACAGACCCGCTTCGGCAAGTCCACAAAGGTCCAAGTCCAAGTCCTGTATTATTACAATAATAATGAAATGAAATAAGAGTCTACCCTAATCCTCACCCACTCAACTCTCTCTCACTCTCTCCTACGGCTCCGCGAAGAAAAGAGCCGCCTCCGAATCCTGCGGTTGCTTCGGCTTCTCGAGAGTAGCCGCCTCGGTCCTCGGGCCCTCGCAAGAGAAAACAGAGTGGTCAGAACCAATAATCAAATAATAATAAAGGAAAAAGAAATGAAAATGAAAATAAAAGGGTATATATGCAAAAATGTAAAATAAAATAAACACACAAAAGAAAACAAAAAAAAATAAAAGAAAAAGAAAATAAAGCAAAATAAAGTGAAACTAAAATATAGACAAAAAGCCGCGAAGAGCCGTGAGCTCTGAAAGAGCCGCGAAAAGCCGCGAAAATAAAAACGAAAAGAAAATAAGAAAAACTACTAAGCCGTGCTCCCCGGCAACGGCGCCATTCTGATGACCGTCTGATTGACCAAGGCAAAGGTGTCTAAAAGGTCGTTGAGACCTCAATCACTCAGACTCGGGTCAACAAGAAAAATGAACCACTTAGTGCAAATAAAATCAATTAAAACGGAGAAGCGGTCCTGCTATGTGTTTAACCTGGTATAGCTCCCAGGGTCGAACTCAAGGAGCACGGATTGGCCGAAGGCCTACGAAGTAGTAAAAACAAATAAAATAAAAGAGGAAAATGTTTTTAGTGGTTTTTAATTATTTTTAAATTTTTTTTTGGATTTTTAATATGTAAAGAAAATAATAAAAACAAAAACAATCACACTTTGACAAATTATTTAAGGCATCAAAATTCAACCAAAAATCAAAATAAAAATATTTTTATGTGTTTTATATTTTTTAGTGTTTTTGGTGAATTTTTGACAATTTTCTGATGTGTATTTTATTTTCTAAAAATCAAACAGTGCTAAAAGCAAGGGGTACTGTCTAGCCAGGACAAAAGTCCCTAGATAAAATATCTAAGGGCCTCACAAGGGCCTGGAGGTAATTTTCCTGTAAGGTAGAGAAAGCAAGGAAAATTTGGGTACCAAGTTTATTATTTTTGGGTTTTTAATTATTTTATTAGAATTTTTATGGGTTTTCGAGTGTTTTTAAGTTTTTAAGGTTTTTAAACAATGACAAATAGCCAAAATTGGCTAGAAAATCAAACAAACTAAACTAAACAGTAGCTAATTTTTATGGGATTTTTAGGGGGGTTTTAATATTTTTTTGTGATTTTCCAATCTAGACAGTAACAAAAATTAAGGTTTTTGAATTTTTAAAAATATCAAACAAAACCAAAAATGTCCTCAAAAATCCTTGAAAATCCTACACCATGGCAGGAGCCATGTTCAAATTCTCATTGGATTTGGAGGTGATTTGATATTTTATTCAAAAATAAAGAAAAGCAACAGTGCACAGGGACCTTTCTGCAATTAACACAAAGTTCTGGGTCCCTGGAATAACAACCCTAGAAAGTATAGGTATAGGAGTGCAAATTACCCTCCAGGCCACGCACGATACGCGTGACTCAGGCCTGGAGGGACCAAATTGCAATTCCTATTTATAAAAGTACAAAACGTAACAGGGCAAAAAGGCAGGGCAAATATTGCAAATACACCAAAATATCACGTGTCGATGCACGTGTCCACAACTGGCAGGGGTATAAATGCAATTCAAATAAACATAGAGGTCCACAGTGCAATTTTTACAAAAATAAAATAACTACGCTAAATATTTACAAGACTGAAACTAAATGCATAAAAGAAAGGGGGCCTAAGGATAAATTACCCCTTATTTATTATCTGAGGATCTGGATGCGCGACGCGTGGCAGATCGAACGGCTGAGACGGTGCGCCGCACACCAAAGGAGCCCTTGGCACGATCTGATGGCTAAAATGCACCCACGTGGCAGATCCAACGGCTGTGGTGCGTTGTGGGGCTGCGAAGGACTCCTGGCTCGGATCGGATGGAGGTGGTGAAGCCACGTGCTAGATCCGACGACTGAGATACGTTGTGGCTTAACCTCGCTGCTCAACGGTGAAGATCGACCCCAGGGAGATCCGATGGTCAGTGCTGCTCCATGGATGAACGAGCGAGATCTAAACTGGAGCGTCGAGGCCGATCTGACGGTGGGCGAAGGATCTGGAAGAACTGGCGGCCGGCGAGCTTTGCCGGCCCTCTTCGTGTACGGTAGTCCTCGTCCGGTGCTCAGGAGATGCGAGAAAGCTTCGCCATGAAGCTCCGCACCCGATGCACTGCTCCAATGGAGACGAGGAGCTCCAGAGAGCACCGGCGACGTGAAAGAACTGGAGCTGCTGTGCCCAGAAGTTCCGACCTCCAGATGAGGTCGATTAGCCCTGAAACCTGCATAGGAAAGAAGCTGGGTCGAGGGCAAAGTGCCTCGACCCGTCAGAGCGGGCGGAAAGTGGCTGGTGTAGCGAGATGGAGGCTCTCCGGCGAGCGGCGGAGGGGTGAGAGCCGAAACCCTGCTCCGGGGCGAGACAGGGGGAGTGAAGGGGCGAAGAAGGTGGATAGGAGTCAGGCGAAGGCGATGGTGGTGTCGGATGGTCGGATGCGTGGACGGAGACGGCTGGCGGAGGCGGAGGATCTAAACTACTGAAAATCGAAAAATCGCAACCTAAGCTAATCTACGGCCTAACTAAGCTACCTGATGGGCGCATTCGACTGGGCTGGAGCCGGTGGAGCTCCCGGTCGTTGCCTCAAGGGGCCGTCGAGTTCCCCGAGGCTCAGCGCGCTCGCGGCGGCGCACGGTGGCAAGAACCACCGGATCAGTGACTCCCGGCTTCCCGAGCCTCGCTGCAACTCCAAGGGGCCACGGCTGTCACTCAGGGACGCTGGAGGAGCTCACAGGCACCAGGAGGAAGATCAAAGATGCGTGAATTAGGTCGTCGGTGACGACTATAAGTATGGTGGGAGATCCGGGAAGAAGGAGGTCGGGTGAGGTGCACATGTCTCGGATCCACCAAACCCACCCCGGGCGAGGGTCCTGGATAATCGGCGAGTAATCGGGGCCCGGGGTTTGGGTTAATGGCGGTCGGGTCAGGCGGGCAAAAAGTCGAGAAAACGGGTCGGTCGCCTGATCCGCGAAAGAAGAAGGTCCGCGGGGGAAGTTGACCGGGGTCAACAAACCCCCGTGGACCAATTAGGAGCCACCAAATATTGAATTTTTATTTCTTTATTTTAGGCTAGAAAATGACCGAATTTACAAAAACTTAAAACATGAAATATTTTTATTTATTTTTTTCTATTTTTTGGTGATTTTTAATTAATTTTTGGAAATAAAAATAGGCTATATACATAATATGTACTATATATAGGTATATACAATATATAGAGTTTTGATTTTTGATTTTTATATATTATTTTTATACAATTTTTATTCCCATTTTATATTTTATTTATTTACAGTATAAAATAAGGAATAAAAGGGTGTTTTTATTTTATTTTTATTATTTATGTACATAGGTAAAATAAATAGATATGTACATCTATATACATGGTATATGTACAATGTATTTTTGTATTTTTAATTTTATTATTTTTATTTGATTTTTGTTTTGATTCTTTTTATTTTACTTATTTACAATATATAGCATAGAATATTTACAAAAAGTTTGGAAAATAACTTTATTTATTTACAAGGTTAAATAAATGTAGAAGCATGGTCTATGTACATGATAAAAGGGTATTTTTGATCTTTTTGATTTTTAATATTTCTTTTGTTTTTATAATAATAAATATATATATACAAGTATTTACAAGTGTATTTTTGGTGAGGAAAATATTTTTATTTTATTTACATAAATAAATACACAAGAGCCCCTATCTCCCTCTACTTTGGCTTTTATGTGGTCAAGCCCATGCTGAGCCCTCCCTTGGGTTAGGTTGCTCAATATTTATTCTAAATATTTCCCTCTTTTTCTTTTTAATCTTTATTCTTTTATTTTTGCACAAAAACATGCTAATTATAAATTTTTACACAATGCATGCTTTTGGTAATTATTCCTATTTACACATATCTACATACATTTCCAAAGGTTTTTGTAGCTAAAATATAAGAATAAAGAGTGATGAATGGGTATTCATCATTCTCCTCCCAGAATGATGTCCTCCTACCTCAAGCTTGTGGCAGTAAGTGAGGACGCTATGGTGCTCCTCCTGAAGAATGCACCTACGCCAGACGCTATCCCCTCCTTCGTGGTAAAGGATGGGATCCTCCCAGTGGTAGGACTTGGCCTTCGCGAGGAAGGTCTCAAGCCTCTGCCTAGGCCAACCTTGTGGGGCTCTCTTAGCAACAAGAAAGTTCACAATGTCAGCATACCACGGGAGGGAGGCGATAACAAGGATCGCCTCATCTGGGAAGGTCTCACAAATGGGATCAATTTGCTCAGAATCATCAGGCTGCTCTAAAAGGGAGAGATGATCCGCCACCACATTCTTGACTCCAGACTTATCCTTGATCTCAATGTCGAACTCCTGGAGTAGAAGGATCCATCTAGTCAGTCTGGCCTTGGCATCCTTCTTTGCCATGAGGTATCGGATGGCGGTGTGATCAGTATACAAGGTTACTCTAGATCCAATAATGTATGATCTGAACTTATCTAGGGCGAACACTACGGCCAGCATCTCCTTCTCTGTGACTGTGTAGTTCCACTGAGCAGAATCCAATGTGCGGCTAGCGTAGTGGATAGCAAATGGGACTCCATCCCTCATCTGTCACAGCACGGCCCCCACGGTAAAATCGGAGGCATCCGTCATGATCTCGAATGGGAGAGACCAATCAGGCGGCTGGAGAACAGGAGCCTCAATAACACACTGCTTGAGAGTCTCGAAGGACGAAAGACACTTGTCATCGACAAGGAACTCAGTGTCTTTCATCAATAGGTCAGTCAACGGCCGGGCAATCCTACTAAAATCATGAATGAATCATCGGTAGAAACCGACGTGCCCCAGGAATGACCGTAACTACCTCAAATTGGATGGCGGTGCGAGTTTTTTAATGACATCTACCTTGGCCAGATCAACCTCCATGCCCCTGTTGGAGATGATATGGCCAATCACCATCCCTTGAGTCACCATGAAGTGACTCTTCTCCCAAGATAGCACAAGGTGGACCTCTATACATTGCTGAAGCACTCGGTCTAGGCAGTCAAGACAGGAGTCGAATCCGTCGTCGTAAACCGAGAAATCATCCATGAAGACCTCCAAGCACTCCCCTACCATGTCCGAAAAGATCGACAGCATGCATCTCTGAAAGGTCGCAGGGGCATTGCATAGCCCAAATGGCATGCGTCGGAAGGCGTATGTGCCGAAGGGACAGGTAAAGGTGGTCTTCTCCTGGTCCTCAGGAGCGATGGCCACCTGGTTGTAGCCCGAGTACCCATCCGGAAAACAATAGTGGCTCTTCCCTGCCAGTCTCTCAATGATCTGATCAATAAAGGGCAGGGGGAAATGATCCTTCTTGGTGGCCTGGTTGAGTCTCCTATAGTCAACGCAGACCCGCCAAGAAGTGGGTACTCGTGTAGCAATCTCCTCTCCAGACTCACTAATCACTGTAGTGATGCCCGTCTTCTTGGCCACAACATGCAAAGGGCTGACCCACTTAGAGTCGGAGAAGGGGTAGATAAAATCGACGCTCCACCATTTCGAAATTTCCTTCATAATAACCTCTCTCAGATTTGGGTTCAGCCGCCGCTGGAACTCACGCGACGGCTTCGCCTCATCCTCGAGATAGATATGGTGGGAGCACAGGGCCGGACTTATCCCCTGGAGATCTGCTACGCTCCATCCGATTGCCTTGCGGTTCTTTTCAAGAACCCCCATCAAACGAAATTCTTGCTCTCCAGTCAGATCGGCAGAGATGATGACTGGGTACATCTCAGGCTCACCCGCAAGGAATCGATACTTCAGCGAAGTAGGGAGCGGCTTCAGCTCTGGATAGCTGGGTGCTGGTGGATCTGGCCTCTGGAAAGTCTGCGTGAATGCTACCAAATCTGCATGGCGGAACTGGAACTCTCTCTCAATCTCAGAAACTGGAGAAGGCTGCCCTGAGGGACTGTCTCTGCTCTGCTCGGCATCTACCTCCTCCTCAGTTGTAGGCTTAGTGGAAATCAGGTCTGGCATGTAATCATCACAATTTGCACAATCTAACCCTGACTCCGAGGGATCTGTATCACCTGAGGTGGCATCAGCACCACCATCGTCACAAAAATTAGTGTCGCGGTCGAGAACCGGCTCTGCTGCCTCTATGGTATCCTGGACCAGGAATGTGCTCTCCAAGCTCTCCTCTGCTATCATCTCTGCATCAGCGGTGTCTGGAAATGAGAGGATGGCCTGTGCTGATGGGTCTGCCCAAACTGCCTCATCGTCTATGATCACAAAGTCACAGTCCTAGTGGATGTCTAGCCCGGCATCTGTCATCAGCTCTGTGTCTGAAGTGGTCTCTAAGCATGATCTGTCTCTGGCTCGGCTGTCCTCGACCGTCTCTATTTGTACACTTTCACCCTCGACATGAAAGTATACCTTCCCGCTATCATGGTCAGTCACCGCGTTGGCTGTGGCCAAGAACGGACGACCGAGAATGATGGGGGTATCGGTCACTGAATCAGGGATCTCCATGTCCAACACTATGAAGTCCACGGGGAATCGCAGGCCCTGAATAGTGACGACAACGTCTCGCAACAACCCCTTCGGCCTCTTGACAGATCGATCGGCAAACTGAAGGATTGTCCTGCTCTGTCTAAGAGTGCCCAACTTGAAGCGGTCAAGAAGGGCCGCCGGAAGGAGGTTGATCGAACCTGTGCTCTCTGATGTGGCACCTGACATAAGGGGCTCCTGAATCTGGCCTCTTGGCCGGCAGACGGTTCTGGATCGCGAAACACGTGGCTTTCGTCAGCACATGGATCTCTGAGTGATGGTTCCTCCTCTTCCTCCTGACTGTGGTCCTGTCTCTCAACGAACGCTGAAGAAGGGGAATGTGCTGCAAAGCCTCCTGAAGAGTCAGCTGTATGTGAAACCGATCTATCATCTGTTGGCTGAACTCTTTCTGATCTCTCTTTTTTGGATTTTCTTTTTTCTTCCCCTTCCCCATCTAAAGGGCTCTAGGGAAGGGGATTACGGGGTCTTTCTCAGATGAAGGACTAGGAAAAGGTCTAGACGGCTCGGCGGTCGGATCCGTAAATACATCACGCACCACAGTGGGACCAGAAAAAACCAAACCTTTTCCTTTATTCACGACAGAGTTCCGAGATACATCAAAGTAGGAAAAACAACAGGTCTCTCAACAAAAGCATGGGTGGCCTCGGCACCACCATCGGCTGGATCGACTGGAAGACTTGTGGCCTCAGTACCGCGCTCTGGCTCGGCATCAGGGGTGGCCTCAGTACCACCATCGGTTGGATTGACTGGAAGACTCGCGGCCTCAGTACCGCGCTCTGGCTCGGCATCAGGGGTGGCCTCAGTACCACCTCCTCCAACTGGTGAATTGGCGGCCTCGGCACTGCCGCTGGAATCAGCATCCTTGTTGGCATCAGTACCACCGTCATCATCTCGAGCGGCCTCAGTACCGCTCTCCTCTTCCTCGTCGGGCGCTCTGGGTGGATCCTCATGATGTAGCTCAGACGAGGCGCCGCCTGCTGGCATCCTACCGCTCCTAAGTGTGACAAAATCAGTATCTAAAAGATATCCAGTCATATCACCAAATGCATCACTAGGAGTGGTATACTCAGTACAAGCTACCTGCTCAGATTTCCTCTTCAGGCTGTTGGGGTTCGGCTCAATCTGGGCAGGGATGGCGGCCTTCCCTCTCACAATGTCTCGCATCTCCTGGCGGAACTCGTTCATCTCCCGTCGAAAAGTAGCCTGCTGATCTGTGAGAAGGCGGGCTATGTCATCCAAGGCGGGGCTCTCGTGGGAGCCCAACGGGTAGCCTCTCTGGTAGTGAGGCTGCTGGAACTGGTGTTGTGGCTGAGAGGGGTATGTGTGATGCTGCTGCTGCTGGTGAGGCTGATCTCGCCTCCAAGACTGTCCCTGCTGATAGGGACGAGAACCATACAACGACTGCTGCTGCTGCTGTGGTGGGTACACTGGGGGCTGCTGCTGCTGCGGCTGGTGATCCCTCTTATAGCCGTACTGGCCACCCTGTCCTGACGGATGCTGCTGGGGCTGGGTACCTTCGGTCCCCCAACCGAATCCGGGATGGTCTCGTCGGATACCGGGCTGAGGGCGGTCATACCAAATACCGTTGACATCCATCAATGGCTCTGCATCGTACTGGGGTGGCGGGAGCACTGCCAGAGGCTAATCCGGCTGGTATACCACCATCTGCAAGTCTGGAGATGGTGATGACTAGTAGGTGGGCTGCGGCTACTGGTACGACTCTGCCTGTACAAGGTGAACCTGTCTAGGCTGCTGGTGAGAGCTGGAGCGCTGGGACGAGCTGCTGCTGCTGCCGTGATTACCTCGCGACTGAAGACGGGGCTGGGAAGCTGTCTGTGCCTTCTGGAGGCACATGAGCTGAGTCTTCATGTCGCTCAGAGTCTATGCCATCTGCTCCATCTGAGTGATGCCCTGACACTGCTTCTTCTCTATCAACTCCATCTGGTCTAGCTTCTCACTGATGATCCCCATGTCCGCGGCTGATGACTCTGCCTGTGCTGCTGCTACTGCGGACAAACTGGAAGGACCGGCATCGACACGTGCTATCCTCTGGTACTGCACGGTCTATGGCTGCTGGGGTCTGCCCTGAGTATATAACCGGGTCTGGGACATCACCATGTAGTTCTCGGCCATCTCCTCGTAGTTGGCCCAGACCTGGTCGTGATCCTTAGCGAAGTAAGACCCGCCACAAGAAGTGTTCACCAAGCCCTGAAGCTCTGGTGTCAGCCCGCTGAAAAATCTATGCACGAGGTTCGGCTTGGAAATGTCGTGGTGCGGGCATCTGTCAGTCAGCTCTCTGAACCTCTCCCATGCCTCATGGAACTGCTCATTGGGGAGCATGGAGAAGTTGCTGATCAGGGCTCTCGCGGCATTGGTCCGCCCGAGTGGATAGTACTTATGCAAGTACTCGGTGCGGAGCTGCTCCCAAGTGTAGACGAACTTCCCCAGATGTTTCAGCCAGGTGGCTGCTCTGTCTGCCAATGAGAAGGGGAAGGCAATCATCCTGATGGTATCCTGGTCCACAAGACGATCGTGGACAGTACTGCAAATCATGAGAAACTCCTGGAGGTGGAGATGGGGCTCCTCGGTGGCGAGCCCGTGGAAGCGGGGGAGAAGCTGCAAGGTGTTCGGGGGGAACGTGAAGTCCCCCACGATGGCTGGTAAAACAACCCAGTGATGCATCAGTGTCGATCCGGGGTTGTGCAACTCCCGCATCGGTCTTGGTGGGTCTCCTGCTCCTGCCGCGGCGGCGGCTGCTGCGGCTGAAGCTGCTGCATCATCTGGGATTCTCGGCCCATCTCTACGCTGCTCTCGCTCTGCTCTCATCTGCTCCATCTCTCTCCTCATATCTAACATAAACGCTCCCTGATCCCTCAACTGCTGCTACACGGTCTCGAGGGAGGCGATCAGGGTGGAGTTGATCACACCCTGGTCCAGAACAAAATGCTCGGGCTGTGGACCTCTAGAGCGCTGATCAGAACTGCCGGCCATGGTCTTTGCAAAATCAAATGATCCAAACTCAGGTGCCGATAAATCTGCTAATCTCTCCTCTGGCACTGGTCTCTCGGAACCGAAAGAAAGGGGGTCGAGGGGGAACAGGGTGGAATCATACTCGGGTTTGGAGAGCGGGTCTCGGCTCTCGCGAACCAACCTAGATGAACGAGTAGACGCGCCCGAAAGCGGTGCAGCCAGAGGCTGCCTAAGAGATCGTCTGCCCATCATCTTGATGTGGCGAGTAAGGCGGATGAGATCTGGAGAAACTATGATCACAAACAAACCCCAAGTTCACAAACGCAACGCGAGCTGATGACCGTAAAGGCTCGGTCAAATTATCTTGTCAAATTTTATTTTGGTGAACAATAAAAATATCAGAGCGATTATGTGACCTGTTGGGATACCCGATACTTTCCCAACCGACTGTCCCGCATAGAAGAGTCGGTAATCAGTCGAGAAGAGTACCGGAGGGCTCTACCTAGTGTTCGGGTCACTCTCCCACGCAATCAAACCAAGCAATGAGGGGGTTGCTCTCCCCAAGACAAGTTTTTAAATCAAGTGTCTTTTAGTGATCAATAGTTTTAGCAGTCCCAATTTTATGGTTTTTCTTTTTAGGTCTTTTTCAATTAAAACAAAGAGGCCTAACGAATTTTTCGGTTCTCCTGGTTATTAAGTCAAAAACAGAGGGAGAAGACGAAAAAGCCGATGCGTGATAAAATCAATGATGCATGCAAAGTAAGAAAGGCGTACCTGACTCCAGCACTCTACATGCAATATGATCTGCGCAGAATTGAAAGACAGAAAAGTAAACTACCTATATGGTGCAGCGGGAAAAGCTGAGTCCTAAGCAGGCAACTTCTACTCGAAAGAACCATCTAGCTGGTCACAAACCTTCGATCCAGAGAGTCCGGTCTCGGTCTACCCCTCCTCCTCCCGACAAATCGGGTTCAGGAGCAGCGTTTGGCAGGGCAGGCTGCGGCACGTAGGCTTGAAGGAAATGATTCAGCTATTTTTATTAACATTTTATTAGTAGGTCTAATTAACGAACTATAGGCACAAGCAGTCTATTAGGCGTTTGGATCCTACTCAGTACGGCACAATCAAGCAGAAAATCCTACGGCTAGGGGCTCGAGAAAAACCACGTAAAACCATAAAAGGCAGTGAAAAACAAAAAAACGCGAAAAAGCCGCGAAAAAGCTAAGGGTCCCCCGAGCACACCGGTGCTCGGCGAAACAGACCCTAGAAACTGTCCAAGTCCTGATGTTGTCCCTGTATTATTACAACAATTCAAATGACAAAAATAAAATCTACTCTAAGCCTCTCCCACTCTGCTACTCTCTCGCTCTCTCATGTGGCTCCGTGCAGAAGGGAGATGCCTCCAAATCCCGCAGTTGCGCCAGCTTCTCGAAAGTCGCCGCCTCGGTCCTCGGGCCCTCGCAAGAAAGAAGACAAGTGTCACAGACCAAAATAAGATAATCAAATAAGTGCAGGAAAAATAAATGAAATGAAACAGGGTATATGTGCAAAAATAGAAATAAAATAAACAAGCAAAAATAAAAATAAAAGAAAAGAAAAGAAAAAAGAAAATAAAACAAAAATAAATGAAAAATAAAAAGCCGCGAAAAGGAAAATGAAAGAAAAAGAAAATGAAAAATAAACGACTACTAAGCCGTGCTCCCCGACAACGGCGCCATTCTGATGATCGAAAAACCCGAGCATCTAAGGTAAAGAAGAAGAACTAAGGTCGTTGCGATTTCAGTCGCTCAAGAGTCAAGCGGTCAATCAAGAAAATTAAGTGCAAACCACCAAAATCAGATAAAAATAAATAAACACGATAGCGGTCCTGACTATTGGATTAGCCTGGTATAGCGACCAGGGTCGGACTCAGGGAGCACGTGATGGTCTTTCAGCCTACGAAGTAATCTAAAAAGAAATAAAATAAAAGAAAGGTATTTTTTGTGGATTTTTAATCTTTTTTATATTTTTTTTGGATTTTTAGTTAATAAAGAAAATAAAGAAAACAATAAAAACAAGCCAATACAACTAATTATTAAGGCACTCAAAAATCACCCAAAAATTCAAATAAAAATAATTTTATGTTTTTTTATATTTTTTAATGTTTTTGGTTAATTTTTGGTAATTTTCGGATTTTTATTGAATTTTCTAAAAATCAAACAAGGCAAGAAAAGAGAGTTATTGTCCAGTCAGGTGTCCAGGGACTATTTAAAATACAAAATGGCCCTATCTACACCTGAAGGTAATTTTCCTGTATAGTAGAAACTACAAAGAAAATTTAGACACCAAAATTATTATTTTTGGGTTTTTCAATTAATTATTAGAATTTTTATAGGGTTTTTAGTGTTCTCCAATTTTTATAGGTTTTGTATATCTAAAAATGACCAAAATTGGTCAGAAAATCAAACGAGGTAATACAACTATTGTATAATTTTTTTGTAATTTTTAGAGGTGTTTTAATATTTTTTTGTGAATTTAGAAGTTAGACAGTAACAAAAATGCTTGTTTTCGAATTTTTAAAAATATCAAGTGAAGCAAAAAATGTCTCCAAAATTTAAAGAAAATTTTACACCATAGCAGGAGCCATGTATCCAATTTTCATTAAATTTGGAGTTAATTTGCTATTTTATTAAAAATAAAAAGAAGGGTACAGTGCATAGTGACCTGTACGCAATTTCTCCAAGAAAACACACGTGAGGCGCGTGACCTAGGCACTCAGGGACCTATTTGCAAGGAAACTAAGATTCCTGGACTATTTAGTAACAAGTACTAAAAGTCCAGGGGCCTCAGTGTAAAATACCCACTAAATAGCGCACATGCACATTAAAACCATTCACAGGGGTATTTATGCAAATAACAAAAGTATAAATGCATTCAAGAACACCCTAGAACAGCAAGGCCATACATGCAATTAACCCAACAATCACGTGTCGAAGCACGTGTCCCATTACAAACAGGGGTATAAAAGCAATTACCAAACACTACAGGGTCCACTATGCAAATTACCAAATGCAACTAAAATATCTAAAATATTTATAGGACTACAGCAGAACAACTAAGAAACTAAGGGCCTAAGAAGCAAAATACCCTTTATTAATTCGAGCGGCTGAGACGCTTCCACGTGGACGATCAGGCGGCTGGAGTGCGACGTGGGTCTCGCTGAATCGACGGTCGCGATCAACCCTCCAAGGATCTGACGGTCACTGCTACTCCACGAACGAACGGCTCGATGAAGACCTGGAGCTGGGGCTGGATCAGACGGCTACGGAGGGTCCTCGAAGAACTGGGCTCCGGCGAGGTTCGCCGGGCTCGTGCTGGCGCTGGAGACCTCCTTGGAGGCCACTGATGATCGGAGAAGATGCGTGGGGGCCTTCCACATCTAATGGCACCCTCCGATGGTGGCGAGGAGTTCTGGAGAGCTCCAGCGGCACTGGCAGAGGAGGAGCGGCTGCTCCAAATGGTCGAGACCCTCAGATGGGCTCGAACGGACCTGAAAAGCACATCAACGCACTCGCGGGTCGAGGGCATGTTGCCTCGACCCTGTAAGCGGGGGTGAAGGTGGTCGGTGCGGCGGGGCGTAGGGGTTACAGCGATGCGACGACGGAGGAACCCCAATCCCAGCTCCTGTGCGAGCTGGGTTGGATGAGTGGGTGGAGAACGTGCGCGGAGGAGAGGCGAAGGTGGTCAGCGACTCCGATGATTGAATGGATGGGTACGATGGTCGGAATCGGGGATGAACGACAACGACGGAAATTGGGCGAAACTAAAATTTAGAGAACTAGGAAAGGAGAGAGGTCTACCTAATGGGCGCAATCGACTGTGGAGGAGCAGGGCTTGCTCCAGGTCCTTGCCTCGAGGACCGTCGGTGTCCAAGGCTCGAGCGTCATCTCCAGGCGGCGCACGGCGGCGTAATGTCGCCGGATCGATGGTCTCCTTGCTTCCTCCTCGCTGCAACACCACCTGGGGTGAGCTGTCACTCTCGCTGAGACGATGGAGGTCCTTGGGTGGAGAATGGATGAGCCAAAGATGCAGAAATGGGAGGCGGAGCTCGGCTTATATGCGAGTGCAGGTCCGAGAAGAATGGATCGGGCAGGGTTCCGCGAAGCGCGGATCCCCACGCGGATATGGGGGCGAGGGTCTCGGATGCACAGAGAGAAGACGAGCCTGAGGTTTGCGGGTATGAGCGTCGGATCGAGTCGGGAAAATTTTGAGAAGTCGGGTCGTGGGCTCGGATCCGGGGCTCGGTGGTCCTGGGGGGGAGTTGACCGGAGGGTCAACGTCCCCATGGACCAACGAGGACAAGCCACATGTAAATGATTTAGAAATTCAATTTAAAATAGAAAATGGTCGAATTACTAAAAACCTAAAACATGAAAAAATGTTTGTTTTAATTTTTTCTATTTTTTGGTGATTTTTAATTAATTTTTCAAAATAAAAATAAGGTATTTACACTATAGTACTATACATAGGTTTTTACACAATATAGATTTTTAATTTTTGATTTTTAATTAAATATTTTTGTACATTTTTATCCCCATTTTATATTTTATTTATTTATAGCATAAAATAATAATAAAAAGGTTTTTTATTCTATTTTTTATTATTTATATACAAGGGTTAAATAAATAGATATATACAAATGTATACATGGTATATTCAATGCTCTTTTTTATTTTTAATTTTGTTCTTTTTATTTTATTTTTGTTTTTTTGGTTTTTATTTTATTTATTTACACCATAAAGTAAGGAGTACATACAATTTTTATGAAAATTAATTTATTTATTTACAAGGCTAAATAGATATAAGTGTGGGTATATTATAAGGTGACTATGTACAAGGAAGAGTATTTTTATTTTTTTTTATTTTCCAATTTTTGTTTTGATTTTGTATTTACAAATATATACAAATATATACAAGCCCATTTTATTCTATTTTTGGAGGAAAATATTTTAATTCTATTTACATGTATATTTACACACATGAGCTCCCTATCTCTCTCTACTTTGGCTTTTATGCGGTCAGGCCCATGTTGAGCCCTCCCTTGGGATTAGGTTGCTCAATATTTATTCTAAACATTTCCCTCTTTTTCTTTTTAATCTTTATTATTTTATTTTTGCACAAAAACATGCTAATTATTAGTTTTTACACCATGCATGCTTTTGGTAATTATTTGTATTTACAAACATCTACATGCATTTGCAAAGGTTTTTGTAGCTAAAATATAAGAATAAAGAGTGATGAATGAGTATTCATCACTAGCCTACAAATATTACAAAAATAAAGAACTGCAAAGGAATGTTTATAGCTTAAATAATAAATACAAAATCACGCAAGGGTTACAACGTAAAATACCCAAGCATGTGCAGATGAGCGACTCCTGGAACATCACTTGCTATGTGTCGCCACAAGAACGCGCGATACCCATTCATACTTGATGAATCCACGATTCATCACCTTTATTCTTTTATTTTAGCCTCATTTCCTTAGTCAAACACCTGTAAATACCCACTAATTCCATAATTTTAGCATTTTGCATACATTTGTTAAATATGCATTTTTAACACTTTTTGTACATAAATATAAAGAATAAAGAAGAAAAGAAAAAGGAAAGAAAAATAAAGGATGTATTTATGCAATAACTGCAGACTGACCCGAACCCGAGAGAAGGTCAAGACTTGACCTGGTCGACCAGGAATAAAGTAGGGGGAGATAGGGTCTGCAATTCGAAAATCCAAAAAATATTTTCTAAATATTTTTCCTGTATATTTGTATAAAACTTGTACTATTTTATTTGTACATAAATTGACTTCAAATTAATTATTTTTGAAAACAAAAGTTGTAAATAAAAATGTGTTGTAAATAATAAAAATAGTTGCAAAATAACATAATGTACATATTGTAAATAATTACACTCAGAAAAAGCCGTAAAGTGATAATTGAAACACCAATTCTGGCTCCATACGAACTCAAAGTGAACCAAACTCACTTCCATTATACTCTAAATTAAATTATCTTTCAAATGGTTGTGGTTCATAATTTTTGGAGTTACAGTTAAAAAGTCGAATTTCTGGGGTTTTTAGTGCAGTTTCACCATTATTTATTGTATATATTTTATTCAGATTTATTTTTATATAATGTATATAATTTAAAAATTATTTTCATTAAGAAAAATATAAATAAAAAATTTAAAAAAATAAAAAAAGGATATAAAAATTATTTCCTTCTTGTACGAGTTTTTAAGAACAATAGAGAGCTGTGGTTGGTTGTGCGCATGGTACTTGGGATTCCAGATGGAAAATGGCTGAATTCGAGCTATCGCGGTTCAGGTCTTCTTCCCTTCTACCCTACCTATGAAGTGATGAGTGCAAACACTAATTCTCTATTTCGCTGAGTATTGTTTGGGATGTGGTTCTCCGATTAGATGCCCTAGCCCAGCAGACAGACACGACGAAACAAGAAATGCTACTCAATAAGCTACGTCAACTGAAGACCAAGTTCAAACCACTAGAACACAAAGCTTCTTCTTTGACTGCGAACTCTTCTTTCACCTAAGGGGGCTATTATGTCATCTCTGGAACTTGCTTCAATTGTCGATTTTTGTATTGTGGTTACATCTATGGGTTCTGTATTGTGGGTCAATCCACTATATATTTGGCACGATACGACTCGAACCAGGGTTCGCTGCCTTGTCTGCTTGATGCCCGTGATGCGGGGAAGGTCAAAGACGTCGATTAATACGCGGAGGAATGCGGCTTTCAAATGAACGAGCAAAAGTCAGGTCAAAATCACATAGATAAGGATCATCTGACTCTCATCCTGGAAACGAGTCCCTCTCGATGATTCATAAGAGAGTTGAGGTGCATCATTAGAGGGTCCCTATCTCACGAGTAAATGAAGCTACGAGAAATATATAATAGGGCAAGAACCCAATATAGAAGATGCAAATGTGGGTTTAGATCAAATAGCCCCGGCCGGATCCGCGGACATCAATTAGGCAATACAGTCAGAATGGAAAATGAAGACGAGAAGAAATCTGCCTACATCTACGTTCCTCTTAGAGCCGTTAGGATCTGCTTTTATGCATTCCAGCCTACACTCATACAACTCCGTCCGTCTACTCATCTTACTTCTACGGGCTCCCTATAATGGCGCAGCCCGAGAATCTCATAGATCAGTTCCCACGCCGTCCTCACTGACAACCAACTGAATGTCCTAGCTTTCCCCACAATTATCGAGTGGAGTGGGATGATTAACTGGATCATTGATGATCAAGACGACGAGCGCCCCACAACTCTCTGCCCTCTCCCCGATGCAGCTCCTTAGGGAGAGGGGCTCAAACTATCAGGAAGTTGCCCGCTCCTGCTTTTCTTATCTCGATGTCGAGAGGGATGGATTTTTTGAGAAGGGTGTAGGCTTAGAAGAAGAAAATGAAATAAGAACAACCGTGCTGGTCATAATAGATCGAGGTCTCATGCTGGAGCAAGAAGACGCATTCGACCGGAAGGATGACGTATGCAAGAGGTTTCTAGACGTCCACAGAAAGATTATTGCGGAAGCAAAAATGTTCTGATAAAGACCTCTCCAGTCAGTCGAGTTCGTTGTCCTGCCCTCCATAGCTAGCCAATAGCTTCCATCAACTTTGCCCTGGCTATTTGCCCCAGGCAGGCTAAAAATCACCAAAAAATAAAATATCTCACATTAATTATTTAATTTAAGTTAATTATAAAAACTGTATTTAGATTTAATTATTTAACTCATTATTTGATTTTATAACCTACCATGTATATAATATTTGATTTCTTACCTTTAGTGGCCACCATTAAGGTGGTTAATTGATTTCCATAAATTCTTTAATTTATTTAATTTATTTAATTCTGAATTTCGTAATTAATTAATTAATTTAATTTCTAATTTTACCAATAAAAACCTTCCCCATTTGTATATATTTTCCTTTTTTGTTTTCTTCCTCATTTTAATGGGCTCCTCCTCCCTCATTTCCTCTTGATTAATCTTTGGTGGAGAGGAGCCCAATCTCCGAGAGTCATTTTGTTGAAGAAGGGTGACCAACCTCTGAGTCATCATGTGACAGCGTGTCGGTCCTCGTCGAGACCATCACGACATTTCCGAACCCCGAGGTGAGATCCAATTTTAATTCTCATCATTTTTCATAGATAAATCGTAGGCTTATTTTCTTCTTAGACATGATTAATTTTTAGATCTTAAAATCACAAAAAAAATCATCACATTTTGATCCGCCTCTGACACCAAATTTATCATCTCATCTCGATCTCTCCACGTTCCTTTCTATCTCACGCAATCTTCCACCTCCGGTCACGCACGGTGACCGTAGCCACGGATCTATCTTCGATATCAGCAAGATCCGACCCATTCGCCAACTCCCAATTGTTTATAAATAAATTAAATAAAAAAAGAATGTATCTTGTTTGCTAACATTTCTTTTTGAAGGATACCATAAAAAATATATTTGTTTTTGTCTCTAATCTTTGTTTTGCAGGTCAAAATAAAATAAAAAAATTTTAAAAAATTATTTTGTTGTTTACATTTCCTGTTTACAAAAAGAAAAAAAAAGAAAAAAACAACATTTTTTTGGCTATTATAGTTCTGTTTTACAAAATCAAAAAAATATCCTGCGACCGGGTCGCCATCCCCAGCCGCCCGCACTTCGTCGCGCCCTCCTGACGGCGCTCCGCGCGAGCTGTAGGCCGCGGCGCTAACCGCGGTGCCGCCCGAAGCTTGCCCACATCGCGATCGCCATCTCTCCCACCGTGCAGGCCTATTCCGAGTTGGCTCCTTCCCCTTCTGCAGCGTCTCACCACTCCAACCGTCGTTTACCCGCACGCAACGTCGTGCAACGTCCAGCTCCCGTGCGGCGGTGGCGCCGAGTCACTCCCATCCCTTTTGACATGGGTGGCGTCCCATCCCCTGTTAGTGTTAAAGAACAAGACGAAGGGCCAAGAAACCCTAGGGGTTATTTTTTTGGAAAAATTACAAAGATGCCCCTGGGAATTTTCATATTGACAAAGGCATCCCCGCCTGCCAAAGCAAGTCACGTGTGTCACATGCATTCACTGGGTAAATTGCAAATCTTATCTGTAGAGTATTTATTATTATATTTTGATGCAAGAGCTTGAACTTAATTGCATTTCTGTCCTATATTTCCAGACTTACATTGCACAACTTTTATCATTGAAATAAATGCTTCTCATGTTTTAAAAATTCCACAAAAATTTGTATATGCTCCTGTTATGTTTTTGACCACTATATAAAATTTCCATCACATTTTGTCATCATTTGATCTTTTTTAAAATTAAAAAACAGTGACTTTTTGTCTGTCTGGAATTAAAAAAATCATAAAAATTCCAAAATTGCTTAAAAATTTCAAAAAAAAATAGTGTAGGTGTATTTAGATGTCTTTTAATTTCTGTCCAAATTTTGTGCATTAACTCTTTATAAAAAGCAAAAAATGTGAAAAATAAAAAATCTTAAAAAATTTGTAGCAACTTGTAAAAAATTCAAAAAAATATTATCTTGGTCTATGTTTGTAGATATTTAATTGTAGTTTAACGTAAAAATAATTTCCAGGAGTATTAGGTAATTAAAGTTTTTTTAAGTTGCAAAATATTCTTGGTTGTTCACAGTTCTCTACCTTTTTTAGTGTTTGATTTTTATAAAATCACAAAAACATAAGAAAAATTTGAAAAAATTACCAAAAATATTTTAAAACATATAAAACATAAAAACATTTTCTCATTAATTTTTTGAATATTTTTTACTAGTTTGAAAAATACAAAAGAGTGTGGTGTGTGTGTTTTATTCTTTCTGCATATTTTGAAAAATTAATAAAAATTTAAAAAATTCAAAAACCACTAAAAATTGCATTTTAGAAATTTGACTACTGAGTTTTTAAATCGTGCTCCTTGTGTTCGACCCTAGTCGCTATACAAGGTAAAAAGAATAGAGAAACCGCTTACATCATTTTCATTGATTCATATTTCTTTGGAGTGGTTTAAAAATATTTTTCCGTTGACTGTGCTTGGTGATTTGGGTCACAACGACCATTGTCTTTTACATACTTAACCCAAGTTGCCAGGCGTGTCATCAGAATAGCGTCATTGCCAGGGAGCACGGCTTTGTAGTCATTTTTCATTTTTTCTCAATTTTGTCTCTAAATATTATAATTATTTTCTGACCATCTCTGCTTTGACTTTTTGTGCGAGGAATCGCTTGGAGGAAGACTCAGAATCTTTTTGGAGGACTCGCGTAGGAGAAGGAGCAGAAGAAGAGAAGAAGACATTTATTTTATTTGAGAGAACAATCCATTATTATAATAATGTAGAACTGTGGACTTGTGGACTTGGACATTTTGAGGTATGTTTCGCCAAGTGCCGGTGCACTTGGGGGACCTCACCGTTGTTTTTCCGTGTTTTGTTTTCTTGCTTTTATTTTTTATTTGTTTTGTGTGGATTTTTTGTGCTTGAGCCCCTAGATATAGGTTTCTATTTGATTGAGCCAGGTAGAATTAGGTCCAAAGCTCCTAATAGAATATTTGTTCCTATAGAACTCGTTTGGACTTAGTCAAATTAATATGTGCTTCACAATAATAGAAGTTTATGTTTAGAACGATTCTCGCATTGCATCATTTAGATTAGTTTAATTTTTCTGCACGGATCATATTGCATGTAGAGTGCTGGAGTCATGTACGCACCTCTATCTCTAGCATTTGCATCCATATTTTCTCGTGCATTGTCTTTTCCATATTCCCCCTCTGTTTTGTGAATATAGGAATAAAGGAAATCAAAAATCTCGTTAATCTTGAAAATATCCAAAAAAAAATCAAAAAAATCAAAAATTAAAAATTGGGAATGCTAATTGAACTTGACCTTTAAAATTAAACGTAATTGATCACTTCATTATTTTAGGAGAGCAATCCCCTCATTGTTTGCGCTTTTACTCGCTCGTGTACACACTAAGGAGTAGTGCCAAATCCCATTAAGCCTCCTAAGTGTTTGTACAACGTTGTCTTATCACTGAACTCTAAAATTGAAAAGATAAAAGACCAAATCTCTCGGTCTTCACATTGCGTAGAGTTGGTGAATTGGGGGTTTGCCTTGTGTTTGAATGTCTTTGGTGTGAGTTGGTTACACTTATCTTCTATCTTTAGCAGTCACCTTCTCTTTCTTTCACTCCCTTCTACCCCACCCTCTCTCACCTTCTCTCTCCTTTACTCTCTTTCATCCCACCCTCCCTCCCTTTATTCTTTCCTCCCTTCATGATGGGTCACACTCCATTCCAGTCGGATTTTGCGGCTTATTCATTTCATTCCCATCATGCCAGCCCACTCCCTTGGGAGATCGGAATTCCGATCGATTTCCCATCCTCTCCCTACCCACCTTCTTTCTCGGGACATGTTGTGAGTGACGCTCGAAGAGTTCAGATTGACCATCTACACATACTTGCACCTATACACATCTTTGTTGTAGAGTTATAATAAATTTTAACTCGCATCTGCTTTTCATTATTTGATCATTTGTTGTGGGTTAATTGTTGTTTTAATCCGGATTTCGTGTGGTCTACTCGACAACTGTGTTCCCGCCTTGTGTGGAACATAAGACTGCTCGATTTGTGGCTTAAACACTTGCCAATTTCACCCACCCTCATGTGGCTAGCACGTGAAGTGGGGATGAGGATGAGGAAGCGTGTGGCTTGAGGGAGCAGCACGGAGGACAGAGCAATGAACGTCGATGGCGAGGTGCTCTAGGTGGTGCAGCGATGGCACGGATGGGCAAGGCTCTCGGTCATGCGGCCAAGGGAGGTGATGCTTGAGTGGAGGCCATTTGAGGTGGCTGGGGAGAAGTCCAAAGGAGCTTTGTCTGGTGTGTGGCGGAGGCTCGATCCCCTAGTGGTGGTGTGTGACTCCTATTGTAGATGGCGTGTGATGGTGGAGCGGGCGAATGGTGGTTGGCGGCGTAGGTGAATGCAGTGAACAGAGGGTAGATCGACATAGAAGAAGAGGATGTGGGTTTGAGTTTTGAATGAGAAAGAAGAAAAGGCAGAAGGGGATGTAGTCTTCTCCTGGAATGAGGAGTTTGTAGAGGAAGCCTAGTTCTCGCCTCAATCGAGGTTGGTAAAAGGCCTTGAGAAGCTCAAATCGATCACGCTGGTCTGAAGTCTTCGCTGGGGTCGTTGGCTGCTGTGAACAACCAACTCCCCCAACTCTTCTCTCTCGATCAAGGTTGAAGATGGCGGATGATGATGAAGGTAGTCTGTGATGGTTTAAATAGGATGCAGGAGAGGTGTAGTTTGCGGGTGTGTCGTTGGTGTTCAACGGAGATAGGTGTCGGGGAGCACGGCTTAGTAGTCGGGTTTCCCTTTTTCCGCTTTATTTTTAATTTTCTTCTTTTTATTTTCTTTTATTTGTTTTCTTTTTCTTTTTGTTTTTGTTTTACTTCTTTTTATTTTATTTTCTTTGTTTATATTTTGTATTTATTTCATCTCATTTATTTTCCTTTTATTTTAATAACTATGGACTGACATTTTCTGCTCTACCTTCCTTGCAAAGGCCAAGTTCTACCATTGGGAGGCTCCCATCCTTTATCATGAAGGAGGGGATAGCGTCTGGCATCGGTGCAATCCTCAGGAGGAACACCATAGCGTCCTCACTTATTCCCACAAGCTTGAGGCAGGAGGACATCACTCTGGGAGGAGAAAGGCATAGAAAGTGCTCCAATCCGGCCTATGGTGGCTGATGAATCTCGTATTCATCATGCTAAAAACCGCAAATTAAAACCCCTGTCTTAAATAATCCAATAAAATCACCTTTAATTCTTTATTTTTATTTTGTAATATATTATGTATAATTAACCATTTATTATTTGTATTTAATTTCCTTTATTTTTGTATTTATTTTATCATCAAAAACCCCTAAAAATTAGGTAGATAAATTGTTTATAAATCACTGACCATTAAAAAGACTAAAAAACACAAAAACAAATCAAAATTAAAAATCGGTGTTTTTATCCCCCTTAAAAATACCCCCAAAAATACTTTTTTGTACAAATGATCTCTTTTGGCTTTTTATCCAACATGAAAGTTGTAGATCTCGTCGAGACGAGCAATTTTCATGTTTTTTCTTTCTCCTAATTTTATCTCTAACTATTTCTTTTATATTTTTCTTTATATTTACATTTTGATTTTTTTTTATTGGGCCATGTGGCGCCCTATGGGCCGCCCACGTGGCCCGCCTCTCTTGCCGCCATCCGTCACATCTCCAGACCGTCAGATCTGATCACATCCCTCCAAACCCGCTTCATCCCTTAGCTGCCCGATCATCCTCTGGATCAAATCCTCGCCATTCACCAGGGCCTAAACCTCACCCGTCTGATCTCCAACTCATCCAACGCCTATCAACCTGCCACGTCACCTCTTCACCTTCCACCATTAGATCTCCCCCATCATTCAATCTCGGCCGTTCCCTCGCACCCTAATATCAGTCGTGCGATCAGATCCTCGGATCTGATCACATCCCTCCATCAGCGCCTATGGCTACACCGTCGGATCAGATCTCCGGATCTGATCCTAACCCTTCGAAAGCGCCCCCATCCAAGCCGTTGGATCGCAGATCCAACGGCTGTTGTCCATCGTCTTCCTCCAACCAGTCGTTCCCCCCTTCATAACGCCCCGCCCCTTCCATTTTTAGCCCACACTTCCGGCCATTTCTCCACCACATAACGGTCGCTCCATGTAGCCCATTCCTCAGCCTCCCTCACGCAATCACCATCAATCCCCGCCATCACTCCCTCGCCATTAACCCTCCGTTGCAAAATGCCTCCACACCTCATAACCGATGAACGTCCTCCGCCTATAAGAGCCTCTCCCCCGCCACCAGAAGACCGCGTCCACCATTTAGAGGCTTTCTCCCTAGCCGCCTTCCCCTCCTCGTGATAGGATGAGGCAGAATTGGCTGGCAAAAATGGGAAATTCCCCCGGTGTCGACCCACAGTCGCCATGGCTGTGTTGCAGTGGCTTCACCCTGCTCGAGCTCCGTGCCCTAGGCTGAGCACGCCGGGCGATGACCCGAGCTTCAAATAAAGCTCAGCCCAAGCCTTTCCCTCCGCCGATCACCTAGTTCCGTCCAGGTACTCTTTTATTGTTTTCTTCCAGTTTCTCCTAATTTCTTATACGTACTCTGCTCTTTTCATCGACCATTGACCACCCTACGACTTTTACCACCCATCAAACATCCTCGCCGACCACCCTCCTCTTCTCCAGGACCTCCCCCACGCTTTGACTCCCTTCTGCTCCATCTCACCGGAGAAGAACGCTCTAGGCCACCGCTCTTGTCGCCTCCCTGGCCCCCACTCACCTCACTACACTCGCACTTCACTTGCGCATGCTTCGGCTATTACTAACCCTTGCAGGACCCTCAACGACCGGAGCTTGCGTCGGAGCATCTTCAAAGAATTCTCCTCCAGCGAGGCTCCTTCAACCATCACCTCCGATCAGTCACGGGGCTTCACCTACCAGCAAGCACCCACGACCATCAGAATGCATCGCGAGAAGAGGCGGAGCCAAGGGCAGGTCACCGGATCCCCGCCTTCTCCGGCGACCTGCAGAGGAGACGAAGGTAGAGGTACCGTCCAATCATCGGGATCGGACGGTGATGATGGCGACACGTGGCAGACCCGAGCCTCAGTCCGCACCAACAGGCTCGGGTCATCCGAACCTCGACCCGAGCCACACGATGCTGCCACGTGTCCCGAACCGGAGGCTGCGTCCCAAGCATAGGCGCCTCACGTGCACCGCACGTGAGGTCCTGGGTATTTTACAGAAGGACCTCGGGAAGTTTTGATATTTACAATTTGGTCCCCAGGCACGTGCCTAACGTGCGTGCCTGGGTATTTTATAGGGAGGCCCTCTAAAGTTTTGGAAATTGCAAAAATGCCCCCACGCATGGAAAAATTTCACAGGGGCCTAGGCAGTTTTTCTTAATTACATTTAGGTCCCTCCAGGGACCTAAATGCAATATTTATCCTTTTTATTTCTTGCATTTTTATTACAATTATGCCCCTGCATTGTTTTTATCATAACTTGAGCATCGTAGGTCTAAATTGCATGATTTTAGTGTCGTTTTGATCCTTGTTTTGTCCTTTACATCTTAGCATAATTAATTTTCTCATTTACCACTATTTTAAATAAAGTGATTTTTTATGTGATAAATGAGACCCTGCTCTCCTTGTGCTTGCTCTGATTGGATGATCGTTTTAATGATAGGATTAAAAGGACTCTGATTTCTTTTTATATTTTGTTGCTCATATTTTTAGGGTATAATTGTAACCTTTTGTTTAGCATACATGAAACCTTGCATATTTGCTCATCCATCACTTTAAATTGCATAAAAATTAACTAAAAATGCATACATCATGGCATTGCATTGTAATTAGCTCAGTGCATCATGTGGACCTGAACTTGAAATTAATTCACGCTTGTGCTTCAAGAATCAAAATTCGATAAATGAATTAGGTAGATGTATCCTTGCATTCGACCTTGGTAGACTTGCCAAGTATAAATACTCCACCGCATTCAAAGGACTGTGGTTTTTGTTGAACCGAATTTGCCTCCTATACTATGACAATTACACATTATTGTAGAGGCAAATTCGACGCTCATCAAATGGCGTCGTTGCCGGGGACGCGACTTAACTTAATTATTGAATTTTGATTTTCTTTATTGATTAATTTCAATTTTTTAGGCCCTCATTTCATGCATCATTTTTTGCATATTATCTGCTGATTTAATTTCTCTGAGTGTTCTAACTTTTCTCTTTTGTGGTAGGGCCCATGATCATCGAGGACGCTTGATCCTCATGGAGGGGTGAAGTCAGGAGCTTCCGCTGAAGAGGCCACAAAAGAATCTATGAAGAAATTCTAGGATTTTAATCAGTCAGATTGCATTGCATACTGTACAAAAAAAGAACTTGCATTTGCATATTTATCTTCAGTTTTTGCATGTTGTAAAAAGAAAAAAAAAGAAAAAAAAGAAAAAAAAAGAGGTAGATCACTCGATGATCTACCCCCCCCCCACACACACACACACATACCCTTGCACATACACACTCACCCCCACCATCTCCCCCTGTATATTTCACTCTCTCTCTCTGTCTCACTCTCTCTCTCTCTCTGTGTGTGTGTGTGTGTATTTCATGAACCCCCTCCCCCTCACCCTTGTATCATAGAAAAACTCCCCCCCCCCAATTCAGACCTTACTTAGGCTATTTGTAGCCTAAGTATAGGGGGGACTTGTCTGCTCATCCCTCCCTCTTACTGTCTTCTTGTACTTAGGTCAATATTGACCTGAGTATCGGAGGATCCTCCTCCTCAGTTCTGCTATATCACCCTATATTTGAATCGAGCCTTGGCTTCATGGCACTTGTGCTATGAGGACATATCAAAATTTAAGTATAGGGGGGTATACCGTATATTACTGTATATTTACTTTAGCCTTAGCTCGTGCTTTTAAAACTTTTTAAATTTTATTTTCGGGTTGGGTTTTGGTAAACTTGTGAACTGAGTGATGTAAAAACCTTGTAAAAATTGTTTATTAAAATTGAGGGATTAATTTTTTGTAAATATTCCTTTTCAAAAAAATCAAAAACTAAAAAAAATTGAAAAATTAAAAACCCTTCTTGGAATTTGACTCTGACTACTAGGCTTAGTAGACACTTTCAGTGAGGGAACCTCGGTCTTCCTTAGCAGAGAGGGTGGTTTAGAGGACACCGCATATGGCTCTGTCCTTAAAGATCATGGGTCCATTTATCGGCCCATACTTACACCCATACTGGCTGAGAGTGGATACTTTTATTCATTTGAGCCTGGGCCAGTCATTATCTCTCTGAGGAATTGAAAATGAAAAAAAATTAAAACTCATAAAAATCTGCAAAAGCCAAAAATCACACAAAAATCACTAACCAAGGAGTTGGTGTATTTCTGACACATTCACACTCACTCAAGGCTTGAGGATTTTGAGGACACTGGATTTCTGTGATCTTGAGAGTCTGAGTTAACATGCCTTAGGCATTAGGGTTTTTAAACTTAAATATCCACACTTCCCTAGTTTGAAAGATTTGAGTGCTATATTGCACTCTTTATCTCTACTTTCAAAAGAATATGATCAGCACAATCACTTCCACAACTGCATGATTGATGAGATGAGTTGAGATATCACTTGAGGAACTAGGACTAGAGATTTGAATTTAGATCTGATCTAATGATATTCGAGGATGGGATAAAGTTAATGAAGGCTACAGAAGACCTGAGTGTCAGCAAAACCCTATCCAGTATGTGAACAAGATTCATATGCAATCTCTTTGATATTTACCTATGTGCCAGGGTGTGATGAAACTTAATGGAAATTGTTGATCAGTGTGCGCCAACTTTTGGTAAAAGCAGTGGAGCTAGCCAACAAAAGAGAAGAAAAAGAAATGTCTAAGAAAAAGCTCTAAATACCAAAGTCAAATTACAAATGAGCTTCCACCAATGGCGAGCGCTCCCAAACATTTTCAAAGTGTTCACTTGGACCAAGCACTAATTAGGACCAAGGAGTCAGGCTGATACCATAAAAAGGGCTCTGCATCGTAAGCGATACAAGTCTGGATGTCAAAGGTATCTTAGATACTCAGAAAAGACACACCCTGGTGTACTCCCAGAAAAACAAGTGCAGACGAATCCAACTCTCTTGACGAACACATTGATCAACAATATAAAAATTTACATGTGTTGAGTAAAAGGCACTCGAGAGGCCCCCTTGTTCCAATGTGAGGGTGAGAAAAATAGACACAATCCCATTACCTACATCATATGGGCGTCCATCAACATTTCAAGTCTGACAAACTAATGAGATGGTTGACTGAAGCAAGAATAGACTTATTCCCTAATATTGAGGATTAGGTCTAGAGGAGAGTCTTTGGGACTGGAACTTTGAGTGATGCCTCGACTCGACTCTCATGAAATGCGGTACACTTAAGTTCATATCCTTATATTATATGTACAAAAAGAGAGTCCTATAATAAGAGAAGTTGGATTCCTTCTGACTAAGGCTTTAAGATCTCTTAAATTGAGGGTCTTCGAAAGATTGAGCCTTGAAAGCTTCACTTGCACTATCAAGAATTAATCTGACTCCTTCATTCTTTAGATGCTTGAGGATGAGCATGGTTTAAGTATAGGGGTATAATGAATCTCGTATTCATCATGCTAAAAACCGCAAATTAAAACCCTTGTCTTAAATAATCCAATAAAATCACCTTTAATTCTTTATTTTTATCTTGTAATATATTATGTATAATTAACCTTTCATTATTTGTATTTAATTTCCTTTATTTTTGTAATTATTTTATCATCAAAAACCCCTAAAAATTAGGTATATAAATTGTCTATAAATCACTGACTATTAAAAAGACTAAAAAAACACAAAAACAAATCAAAAACAAAAATCGGTGTTTTTATCCCCCTTAAAAATACCCCCAAAAATGCTTTTTGTACAAATGACCTCTTTTGGCTTTTTGTCCAACATGAAAGTTGTAGATCTCGTCGAGACGAGCAACATTCATGGTTGACTTTTTCCTAATTTTTTCTCTAACTATTTCTTTTATATTTTTCTTTGTATTTACATTCTGATTCTTTTTATTGGGCCACGTGGCGCCCTCTGGGCCGCCCACGTGGCCCGCCTCTCTTGCCACCATCCGTCACATCTCCAGATCGTCAGATCTGATCGCAGCCCTTCATCTCATCCCTCCAAACCCGCTTCATCCCTCAGCCGCCCGATCGTCCTCTGGATCAAATCCTCGCCATTCACCAGCGCCTAAACCTCACCCGTCTGATCTCCAACTCATCCAACGCCTATCAACCTGCCATGTCACCTCTTCACCTTCCACTGTTAGATCTCCCCCATCATTCAATCTCGGGCGTTCCCTTGCACCCTAATATCAGCCGTGCGATCAGATCCTCATATCTGATCGCATCCCTCCATCAGCGCCTAAGTCTATACCCTCGGATCAGATCTCTGGATCTGATCCTAACCCTTTGAACGCGCCCCCATCCAAGCTGTTGTATCATGAGATCCAACGGCTGTTGTCCATCATCTTCCTCCAGCCAGTCGTTCCCCCCTTCGTAATGCCCCGTCCCCTTTCATTTTTAGCCCATGCTTCCGGCCAGTTCTCCACCACCTAACGGTCGCTCCACATAGCCCATTCCTCCGCCTCCCTCATACGACCACCATCAATCCCCGCCATCACTCCCTCGCCATTAACCCTCCATTGCAAAACGCCTCCACACCTCATAACCGATGAACGCCCTCTGCATATAAGAGCCTCTCCCCCGCCACCAGAAGACTGCGTCCACCATTTAGAGGCTTTCTCCCTAGCCGCCTTCCCCTCCTCGTGCCAGGAGGAGGCGGAATTGGCTGACGAAAATGGGAAATTCCCCTGGTGTCGACCCACAACCTCCATGGCTGTGCTGCGGTGGCTTCGCCCCGCTCGAGCTCCGTGCCCTAGGCTGAGCACGTCGAGGGACGACCCGAGCTTCAAATAAAGCTCAGCCCAAGCCTTTTCCTCCGCCGATCGCCTGGTTCCGTCCAGGTACTCTTTTATTGTTTTCTTCCAGTTTCTCCTAATTTCATAGACGTACTCTGCCCTTTTCATCGACCATTGACCACCCTATGACTTTCACCACCCATCGAACATCCTCGCTAACCACCCTCTTCTTCTCCAGGATCTCCCCCACGCTCCGACTCCCTTCTGCTCCATCTCACCGGAGAAGAACGCTTTGGGCCACCGCTCTCGTCGCCTCCCTGGCCCCTCACTCACCTCACTGCACTCGCACTTCACTTGCGCACGCTTCGGCTTTTACTAACCCTTGCAGGACCCTCAGTGACCAGAGCTTGCGTCGAAGCATCTTCAAAGAATTCTCCTCCGGCGAGGCTCCTTCGACCATCACCTCCGATCAGTCACGGGGCTTCGCCTATGCTCCAAGACCTCCACCGGACCTCCAGCAAGCGCCCACGACCATAAGAAGGCATCACGAGGTGAGGCAGAGCCAAGGGCAGGTCGTCGGAGCCCTGCCTTCTCCGGCGACCTGCGGAGGAGACGAAGGTACAGGTACCGTCAGATCATCAGGATCGGACAGTGATGATGGTGATACGTGGCAGACCCGAGCCTCAGTTCGCACCAATAGGCTCGGGTCATCCGAACCTTGACCCGAGCCACACGATGCTGCCACGTGTCCCGAACCGGAGGCTGTGTCCCAAGCCTAGGCGCCTCACGTGCACCGCACGTGAGGCCTGGGTATTTTATAGAAGGACCCTGGGAAGTTTTGATATCTACAATCTGGTCCCCAAGCACGTGCCTCACGGGCGTGCTTGGGTATTTTACAAGGAGGCCCTCCAAAGTTTTGGAAATTGAAAAAATGCCCACGTGCATGGAAAAATTTCACAGGGGCCCAGGCAGTTTTTCTTAATTACATTTAGTTCCCTCTAGGGACCTAAATGCAATATTTATCCTTTTTATTTCTTGCATTTTTATTACAATTATGCCCCTGCATTGTTTTTAGCATAACTTGAGCATCGTAGCTCCAAATTGCATGATTTTAGTGTCATTTTGATCCTTGTTTTATCCTCCACATCTTAGCAAAATTAATTTTCTCATTTTCCACTGTTTTAAATAAAGTGATTTTTTATGTGATAAATGAGACCATGCTCTCCTTGTGCTTGCTCTGATTGGATGACCGTTTTAATGATAGGATTAAAATGACTCTGATTTCTTTTTATATTTTGTTGCTCATATTTTTAGGGTATAATTGTAACCTTTTATTTAGCATACATGAAACCTTGCATATTTGCTCATCCATCACTTTAAATTGCATAAAAATTAACTAAAAAATGCATACATCATGGCATTGCATTGTAATTAGCTCAGTGCATCATATGGACCTAAACTTGAAATTAATTCACACTTGTGCTTCATGAATCAAAAATCGATAAATGAATTAGGTAGTTGTGTCATTGTGTTAAGCCTTGGTAAACTTGCCAAGTATAAATACTCCACAGCATTCAAAGGACTGTGGTTTTTGCTGAACCGAATTTGCCTCCTATACTACGACAATTACACATTATTGTAGAGGCAAATTCGATGCTCATCAAATGGCGCCATCGAGTAGCCACTCCATATCATCCTCAGACCAATGGTGTTGCTGAAGTGTCAAACAGGGAGATAAAGACTAAATTGTAGAAGGTCGTCCGCCCTTACCAAAAGGATTGGTCACAGCTTTTGGACTCGGTCTTATGGGCATATCGGACTTCCTTCAAAATTCCTTTGGGTACATCTCCCTTTTGCCTCGTTTATGGCAAGCCCTGCCATTTACCTGTTGAGCTTAGGCACAAGTCACTTTGGGCTATCACAGACATACTTTTGGATCCAGTGAGTGTAGGAGACCTGAGGAGGGAAGAATTGGCAGTCCTGGAGGAGCTTAGAGATGCAGCCTTTTCAAGCAGCCTACAATACAAGGAGAGAGTGAAGGAGTGGCACGATTCTCATATGAGCCACAAGCAGTTTGAGCCTGATCAGAGAGTATGGTTGTTCGATGCCAGGCTTAGATTATTTCCAGGGAAGTTGCAGAGCAAATGGAAGGGACCATACCTGGTCTGAAAGGTACATGCCAATGGAAGCATTGACATATCTGAGATGTCATCTGAGTCTACCTTTCGTGTTAACGGGCAGCGGCTCAAACCATATCAAGATCATGAGCCACTGGTCGTTGACGTCTCCCCTATTCATTTTGTGTTGGATGTGGTTTTTGACTCACATCTATTGTATTTCACGCCTGATTATCAGTCTTCCGCCTTGTATAGATCCAGATCTCCATATCATACCATTCTTCAGTCCAACACCCCATTTGCATCTTTGATTATGCTATACTTAGGGTGCACTTTACCCTAAGTATAGGAGGTGTCAGACTTTTGATTTCCTTTTTTATTCTTTTTACCTCTATTTTTGCTGCCTATACTTAGGGAGATATTACCCTAAGTTTAGGGGAGGTAGATCATGTACATTTTTTCACTCCGATTTCCCTTTATGTACAGTCTGCTATACTTAGGATTACTTGATCCTAAGTATAGGGGGAAACACCAAGATCCTTTTTCATTCGATTCTTTGATTCGTCGTTATAGTATACCATTCCTTTTTCACTTCCCTATACTAAGCACGAGTTATGTCTTCTTCATCGCTCGCGATCCACTCTGAGGACATCGTTCGAGCTAAGTATAGGGGAGTGTCGTATATATTTCATAAATACTTTAGCCATAACTCGTACTTTGTGTGAGTGTGCTAATAAATAAAATGGCTAAAATCCTTTATCTAAAAACCATAAAAATTTAAAAATTTCCTTGTACATAAAATTCTTTTTTGCACATACATAGCTATTTATAAAATTATTTTTTACAAATGTTTGTAAAAATATTTTATGTAAAGAGTTTGTAAATATTTTGATATCAAAATTATGTATATAGTACAAAGTTTTTGTAAAATGTTTGAAAAAACAAAAAAGTTTGCAAAAACCCTTATGTAAATGTGTGTAAATAGTTTGCAAAACTTCTGCAGCATTCATTCATTCAGACATTTTCAAAAATTTTGCATGTTTTCAAAATTGCATAAAAACATTTTTGTATATATTTGTACAGTTTTTCTTAATCATAGTTGACATTTAAACTAGCCTAGAATTAAATTGAAAAATGGAGCTTGGTTAAGACCTTAATCCACCTAAGTTTAAGAGGAACCTTATAAGGCTTAGGTTAAGACTTTTAAGGTCCATTTGGTGACTTAATTCATTGAGTCCACTAGGCTATGATCATATGCCATCTTGATGAGTGTAAGTAGAACACTTAACAACGCACACAGGACTCTCACAGACAATGGCTTTACTTGCACCAGCACCTTACACATAGCTCTCTACGGAGGAGGTGGTGAGGAGGCAGTATTCTTTGGCTTGGGGTAGCATACGAGGGTAGTACTTCTAGGCGGAACCTCTCGTCTTCTTTTAGTGAAGAAAGTACGCCTCAACTTGGTCTGGCAGCATTGAGGTCTAAAGACAGGAGTTGTGGGTTGCAATAATGCTTCAAAAGAGGGATAGTCTACTGGCTCAAGAGGAAAAACTCCTTATGTATATATGGTGGACCATATAGATTTGTTGTACATATGTACATCAAAAAAATGTACAAAAGAAAGAAAAACTCCAAAAAAGTGGTGGGACTGATAGAAAATGAAATACCCACCGGAGTGTATATAGCCAAATAAAGCAAAGCTTATGTTACCCATTCCCATCTCATGAAGCTTGCAGGAGGGAGACTTAGCTACACTGGTTGGGCTCCCTAGGATACATGGCTACACTAGCCATGGTCCATTCTCTTCCTCCTCCTCTTCTTGAGCGGGTATCACTTGAACATAGAAGGGAATACCCCGCTCCTCTAGGAAAGAGCTTCCAGACTAGGGCATTAGAGTTACCATGTTGAGGGGGGTTGTCACTTTGCCATTTCTGAGGTGGGGAGCAACATATCACTTACACGGTACAAGGAAAGATTCATGGTCATTAGAGTTTGTGTATGTAGACTTGTTCTGATCTGGATTATTAAGGAGTCCTGACCATAGATTGATGGAAGTTAGAGGCTGTTAAGTTTTAAACCTAAGTCCAAATAAGGTTCTGGCAAACTAATAATCTAAAGGTCTGACGAAGCTCCATACATCACTTTAATGAAGTCAAGTTTAATAATCAACCTTGATTTCTCTTCGTTTTCTTTTCCTTTTCTTTTCACTTATTTTTCAAATAAGTGTTTGCTAAGGGACTAGTAAAAGTAAAGTATAGGGGGGTGATGAATACTCATTCATCACTCTTTATTCTTTTATTTTAGCTAAATATCTTGGCAAAGCATCCTGTAAATAGCTGTAAATACAATAAATTAGTAATAAGCATGCATTTGTTAATATTTTATAATTAGCATGTTTTGTGTAAAAATAAAAGAATAAAGAATAGAAGAAAAAGAAGGAAATATTTAGAATAAATATTGAGTGACCTGAACCCAAGAGAGGGCCAGGAATTGGCCTGATTGCCAAATAAAATAAGTAGAGAGAGATAGGGCCACTCTACCTTGTACATATTTATCACCTATGAATATATTTATATTTATATAATTTATTTCTATAAAAATAAAAATAAAAAGGTGTTTCTATTTCCTTGTATATACTTCTAAAAATAAAATAAAAATAATTTTATACTCCAAAAATTATGGTGTAAATAAAAAAATATAAAATTGGGGTATTTGTGCAAAAATAAGAAAATATAAATAATCGTACAAAATTCATAGGTATTTTATACATGTATATAATACACTATATTGTATACACCATAATTTATTTTTCATAAAAATAAATAGATATCACAGAAAAATAGTTTAGAAAATAACACGTATTTTTTATTTTGTACACTTTTTGATTTAGAATCATTTACTATTTTTAATTGATTTTACAATTTTTTTTGGATTTCTATTTTCTGATTGGTCCTGGAGGAATGTTGACCCCGGTCAACTACCCCTCCCGAACCTTCCCTCGCGCAGATCCGGGTTTTATGCTCTCTTCGTCGATTTTTACAGACCTGATCCGACCACCTCCGACTCCATTCCAAGGATCCGATTATCGAGGAGGGATCCAAGACCTTCGCCCGTTGATTTCCTTAGGGATCCGCCCCTCGGTTCGTGCGCTCCATCCAATTCTTCCAAGCTTCCTGGGACATGCTATAAAGCTCTTCATTTGCTCTCCCAGCTGGCCACCTCGCGCCCCACCCCTTTTTAGTACCCTAGCTATCTCTGCCTTGGTGACAGCACACTACAAAAAAAGATGGGATTGGTGTGCACATGATGGCTCGTAATGTGCACGCCAAGAGCACGCCATGTGCACGCCCGGTAAGTGGGCGAGCACATGTGTTCGTTCACTACTGTGGTCGTTGATACGAGAGTCGCCCCGACTGGTGGGCGAGCACATGGGGACGTTATGTCCTCGCCCGCTCCTTGGCATGCACAAATGTGCTCGCCGAAATGATCGCCCCTACAAAATAGGGTAATCATTACGGAGCACCTGTCGAGCACATGTGCTCGCCCAAACTGATCTCCAGGAAAAAAATTATATAGGTTCGGTGGGGTTTTGACGCCCCATCGAACCTATATAGCCTGCCAATAAACCACTACAGGTGCTTATCAGAGCTCGCTAAGCGTATATATAGTATATCAGTTCGTCAACTAAATTAACTAGCACTAACAAGTCGAACTCACACAATATACATGAACTTAGAAACTAAACATTCAAATTTAACATCTAAATACTACAAATATATGTTTGAAACAACAACGACAAGTAAAATTACAACAAATTATACTATCAAAGTTTATATAAATTAAAATATATGCTAAAAGTTTAACAACAACACAAGCCAATAGCAACAAAAATTCACTTCTTCCTTGATCTAAAAATTTTAGAAATTAAGCCCTGCTTTGATTTCTTTTTTTTCCTTCGCCTTCTCTTTGAACGTAGCATACATGTGTGCCTCTTCTTCAGGATCGTTCTCATCATCCTCTTCGTCATCCGATTCAATCTCCTCAGGTTGAGATGTGCGCCCTTGTCACATACATTATATATGGAAGATATATACCTGTTAATTGCATTTTGTAGATATAGAAATATAAGATTATTACTCATTCTAAGTAGAATACTTACATGTAGGTCGTGAAATCTTCTCGGAGCTTCGTCACCTGGTCCACCATCATCGCCATCTGCGACTCCATTGGCATTGATGATTGGGACGAATGTGGTTTTGTGTACGACGGCTGGAAGTATGCAGAATAGGAATGATGATGTTACTCCACATAGTATAGAGGAAGACCACCAAGTGTTTGCTTCCAGTTCGCCACAACGTCCCTCTCCTCCAACACCTTATAAGATTTTCATTGTTTAATATGAAATTATATATAAGAAATGAGTATAGTAAGATAATATTTATATATACCTGCTTCCAGATTATTTTATCAAATGGTGGTTGCTATCCAGTTGGATCACCACCTTATTTTTCTGCAAATAGTGTCAAATAACGATCCTGAAATACAAAATAAAATATAGAAAAATGAGTTATAATATATCATTCAATTGCAAATAAATTGATAGACTTACTAACAATTCTCCTGCTTCAGAAGTGGACCATTATGACTCTCCTTCTTTCCCACTCATGTGGGACCTCGACCACCACTCCTGAAAAGAGGGTTCTCTTTCCAACCTAGCTGCCTGAAAAATAATTTTAAGATGTGATAACAACATTGCATTATATTAAAGTAGATTTGAAAAAATAAATTTTATATTGTAATACCATCTCCGCTCTAATCCGAATGTGGCTTTTAGAGCCACGTGTCGATTTAATCCTTTGTTTTTTGCGGTTTGTCCTTCCTATCGTGTATCTCCTTCCAAACTCCGCGTCCACAATAAATGCATAATAGAAACCCGCCCATCTGCAAGGAATATGTTATGATTATGATTACTTTAAAAAGTTTATTATAAAGTATTTAAGAAATACAATACCTATTCTCCGTACACTATGCTGGCGGGAACCTCTTCATCTCCTCAAAATTCATCTCCTCGCATCTCGTCTTCCCATGCGAGTCTCTCCTTGCCTTGAAAAATGTATCGCTCATTCTCTTCTCCGCCAAATGAATAAAGGCTCGATGATAAGCCTCCTTCCCCAGACCCGAACCAAGGCGATACCTACTCTGAAAATGCAGCAAAATATTAGATCCAAAAAACTTGACAAAAATTTTCTATATCACTTCTTAGAAATTTTTCTTACGAGAAACATATCAAACAGTCTCTCCTGTTCTGTAGAAGGGATGCGACACCATTTAAATTGCATGCAAGTCAAGTGTTTCTTGATTATGTTGATTATCTCCTTTGCCATCCTATTGTTATTCAAAAAATCCTTGCAATTGGTAAGATTTATAAACATGATACAATTTATAAATATTTGGTAAAATTAAAATGACAAAATTTATTAAAATCTTACCTCCCATCCATCGTAACCTCCAACAAATGATAGGACACCGAAGTTTGTCCAGTTGTAGTAGGTAAAGACACGGAGGTGCTCGGACGTCCAGAAGAAGGAGAATCAGAACCCATCGATGTCCATGCAGGTATGGGGATCGGGACCGGGAATCCAGTAGGAGCAGCTGAGGTAGATGGCTCTCCATTGGCACCTACATAAAATGGTGGAGGAGGATAACCAAGAGACTCGTAGTAGGCTATGACCCGCCGGACCTCGTTGGACTGTGAATCTAATACATCATCCGGGGTGGGCTGCCTACTGGATGAAGGTATGTCTGAGGAAGATGGACGATTGGATCGATGTGATCCATGAGCTCCGCCATGTCAAAAACCTGCCATGTCTGTAATGATGATGTAATAGTTAATTACATAATTATTACTAAAGATTTTTGCTAATTTGATTACAATAGTGTAATAAAACTTACAACTAATCTTCATCATTTATTTCAGTGGGATTAAAGGATATTTCTCTGTTTTCTTCGTTTTCTGAGTTTTCTGAATCATCGTTTGTGGAGTCGGTATCATCTTGTAGGTCAACACATAAAACCTCATTATCAACCAATCGAATTGATACGATGATTGGAACTTCTTCTGTTAAGTCTATTCGTTCATGTGTCGGTGTGAATGCTTCATCTATGTCATCTTCATGATGAGTGTAATCATTAGAAATATAGCCTCGAGAATTTATCTTCACAACAGTTAAAGTTTCAACGCTCTTTCTCTTCTTTGACACTTGTGGGAGATAGCATATTTGATCCGTTTGAGAAGCTAAAACGAAGGATTCAAATCTGCGTATAAATTTTCTTGGTACCACATCGACACTGTTATTTCTCCTATCGAGTACTACACCTCCATTGGGTTCATACCAATCACACAAGAAGAGAACTACTTTATTCAATCCTGGAATGCTATATTCCACCTCTAGTATCTCTTTTAAAATTCCATAATAATTTATATGATCTTCCTCATAACAAGATCCACGAACCATCACTCCATGATTCTGAGTTGTTAAATATTTACCGGAATTGAAGGTATGAAAACAATAACTATTGTTGCGGTAAGAATTGTAAGATCAGACCTTATAAATAGGTCCTTCTCCAAAATATTTTAAAATATGAGAATAAAAATCGCCACTGTCCAACTGTTTTGAGCGATCTTTAAACCAAGCTAGAAATTAATTCCTATAGACGCTCAAAACTTCGTCATCTGAATACATAGGATTTTCCTCGATAATTTTCTTCCTAAATTCCCTAAAATTAGTAAAGAAACATCAGAATTAATTGAAATTGAATTTTCATATATACATAAAGTAATACAAATACTTACTGAACATATGGTGTTATTTCCTCAACCAAATTGAACATAAAGCAATCTTTCCATGAAAACATGACAGTTATGACTTTTCATTCCCTTAAATGAAAACTTCTTTAAATCGATCAAATTGGAAAAAATTTGATGCATATCTGTCTGGAAACTTCAATTTGCTTGTCCATTCGCATACAAGCTTAACTTGATTTCTGTCTAAGGTATACTTTGCTTTAGAAAGTTCAACCCTTCCATTATCATGTTCCTTTATATGCAACTCTTGCCGATTTCATATGATTTGTAAATCACGACGAGATTTTACTGTATCTTTTGATCGACCGGTTACATCCATAACAGTATAGAAGATGTTATCAAATACATTTTCCTCTGTACGCATAACATCTAAGTTCTGTCGTATCAGTAACTTACTCCAATATGGTAATTCCCAAAATATACTCTTCTTTATTCAATTATGATTGTCACCAAAATCAGGAAAATTTTTTGTTTTATCTCCATTCTCTAAGGCTGATTTCTCCAATTCTTCCAAGCTTGATAATATCGTATCGTCTGTCTTGAATGGTGGGGGACCTGAAAGATCAATTATATTATTTTTAAATGACTGCTTCTGTCTTTGATATGGATGATTGTTTGGAAGAAAACGTCTGTGACAATAAAAAAACATGGTTTCTAACAGTGTTGAGGCTGGAAAGATTTATTACTCTCCATACAATATGGACAACTTTTACATACATGCGTACTCCATCCAGATAACATTCCATATGCCGAGAAGTCATTTATCGTCCAAAGCAGAGCTACTTTCATGTTAAATGTTGGACTTTTATTTGCATCATATGTATCAACTCCATCGACCCATAACATTTTCAACTCATCTATAAGAGGACGTAAATAAATGTCGTTGTATTTTTCCAGATTTGTAGGTCCTGGTACCAACAGTGAAAGAAACATAAACTGTCACTTATTATATAACCATGGGGGTATATTGTATGGTGTTGTCATTACTGATCAGCAAGAGTAATCTTTGCTTCTTCCATGAGTATTAAACCCGTCTGTACATAAACCTATAACACAATTCCTCTTTTCTTCATAAAATGTAGGAAAAGCTGACATTAATACTTTTCAAAAATCAGACTCCGATGGATGCTCCATGTACTCATCGACTTTATGTTCCGCGTGCCATGCCATATGCTTCGCCGTTTCTTTACAATAGTATAATCGTTTCAATCTCGGAGTCAATGGGAAATAACGTAAAATCTTTCTCGAGATTTTTGTCTCACTCTTACTAGCTTCCTGATATCTTGGCTTGTCACATTCAGGACACCATTGTAAATGCTGGTGTTCACCGTATGGTGATTTATGCAAGAATCTATTTTATCCGCTAAACCCATCTTCCGCATCATCTTTTTTGTTTTGTAATAATTATCATGTAATTCTACATCTTCTGGTAACATTTTCTTGATAATCCTAAGCATTGCATCAAAATTACGATCGGTCATATTATACTCCATCTTCATCAATAGAAGATCCGAAACCGCAGAGAGTTTTGAATATGTTTTGCAATCCAACCACAATGGCTCTTCTGCTTTTTTCAACAGCTCGTTGAATTCTACGGACTCTCCATATGGTTCGTCATCATCTAAAAAAGTAGCATTAAAACCTGAACCCGCAACGTCCATAACTATATCTACAAAAGGATTACTGGTGTAAGCTTCTTCCGCATCATTCATCCTGTCCTTGTAATCCTCATCATGCCTCCACCAAATATGATATCCTTCCATGAAACCCATTTTATAAAGATGTAACTGAGTTTCATCCTTGGATCTCTTCCTAATTAAACGACATTTTTGATACGGACACAAGATAGTTCCATCTGAATCCATGATACGGGAACCTTGTGCGTAAGCAAATTGTATAAATTCCTGAACACCTCTTTGAAAGGTATCTGCTACACGTTCATCTACTACATGGTTGTACATCCACTCTCTATTAGTCATATTGATCAACCTGAATGAAATAATTTATAGTGTCAAATCCAGGAAAATATGTAAGGAATACCTAAACCTAACCCATTATTGAGATAAAAGATGAGAAGAGAAGTGTCTTAATTATGTTATCACTTGAGCCCGTCCATAAGGATTCAAACTTACTAAAAGATGGTTGTTGTCACAAGCTTGTTTATTTCTGACAAAAATTCGGCAGCATAACCCTGCACCTCTCCTGTATATCTCATAAATCAATCGCAATCAACTTTCAAAATAATCATATTAGTGATTATTTTGATAGTACACTATGATTGATTTGGTATACCGAAGAGGAAGGGGTTATGAACCGAATTTCCATCAGAAATAAAGAGCTTGTGACAACAATCACCTTTTAGTAAGTTTGAATCCTTACAGACCCCCTTAGTCCGGGATCTCCGAACTAAGGAAAGCTAACATAAATGTAATACTTTAAGATCATTTTACGTCATGCATTTGTACGTGCTACAAATGAGACTATAAAATAATCTTAAAATATTTATTCACTTATGCTAGCTGGACAATTACGTAAATTTGATTGGTTAACGATGGGGATAGGGATAAGTGTGATCCTAATGTAGTGCCTAACAGAGTGGATTGGCTCAATAATATTAAATGGGTACATGCAAAAAAACCGAATTTTAAACCTGCAAACATAAAAATCCACGACCATTGGTCTGGGATAAACATCCCAAAGTGAGTCCAATAGTGTTGTGAAACAATAAAAAACACAACACAGTTAGAGGTGATCAAATCCTCCAATGTGTTGCACACGCCTCTCATTGTGCAGGGCCACACACCACCCGGTGTGGAGGGATGCACTGTGTGTGAATGATTTTGTGCGATTTTATAATAATTAATGATTAGTGTTTTAGACTTATCATCAACCTAACTAAAAGTTAATATGATATACTTAATGACATTAACTAGAATTTAATGTGATAATAAAATATCACAGAAGAAATATTCCTGTTTATAGTTATTATTATGCACCAACGATTTTAACTTAAATAAATGACTAATTTGACATCCATTATATAGTTCTTATTCTCAAAGGTTTTGTATCTCCTATCACCTCTTTCAATGAACCTAGTGTTATGAAACTAGTGTTATGGAACTTCTCTATATCAACATTCCCTAGCGTTATTAAACTAGTCTTATGGCACTTCTCAATGAACCTAATGTTATGAACCTAGTGTTATAAAACTATTGTATCTCTCATCCCATCTATATCAACATTCACCTACATCACTATTTAAGCACTTTACTTGTTGTGTCAGTTAATCAAACACTTGACATACCTATAATATTTCATCTATATTAGACAAATATTTACTCAAATCTAACAACAACTACATATTAAACAATTATATGAAGCATAAGCAACAAGATTAACAACTAGTGATATTAAATTTAAGAACAAAACAATCAACAACATCAAAACCCTAAACCTCTAAAACAAGTATTAAATCGAATGAAATACGCAAAAAAATAGAAAGGATGATAAGATATACCTAAAGAGGGGTGTGTATGTGTGATTGAATAGTGAAACGGAAGTCCCTTGATGCGGTAATGGCCGAGCACGGATCGTCGTAGGGGATGAAGGAATGAGGGAGTCTCGCGGGAATGAGGAAAGGGGGCACCCGACATTCTGTTTATGGGCGCAGGCGAGCACACTTATGTGCTCACCCAGTGCTCTTTAGGTGCTTGCCCAAAAAATGACACGCGCCAATCCAGCCGTGCCTTGAATTTCAACTGGGCGAGCACAGAGGGGCGAGCACTTGTGCTATTCAAGTGCTCGCCCATTTATGAAAACATAACCGCGCCTCCAGATTCAAAATGGCGATTAGGCTGGTGAGCACATATGCAATCTAAGTGCTCGCTAGGCTGTGAGTGAGCACATGTGCTCGCCAAGTGCACCCCATCGTGTCCTCGCCAATCGCGCTTTTTTTTTGTAGTGGCAGCCGGAGACCACCTTTGGTCATCGGAGAGGTGTTGTGTAGCCATAGCTCGCTTATCGTGGCCGGAGCACCGCCGCAAAGAGCCTCCTCCGCCAGCCGCAGTGAAGTAGAGGCAACGACCCCGCCGACCGACTCCCCTGGAGCTCAGGATTCTCTTAGGACCTTCAGGTAATCGTTCTATAGTTCCTAGCTCCTCCGTTTAGTCAATCTTTCATTTGCCATCTGTCGCCACTCCGCCAGCTTTGACCAGTCGGTCGGAGCCTCGTCATAGACATCCACCCGTTCAGATTGACGACCCCACTTATCCTCCATATTCCCTCATCGTCTGATCACCCTGACCTTGGCTCGGATTGCCAAGATTAGGAGATAGGTCTCATCCATCGCCTTCACCGGAAACCCACCTTCCATTCACCCCCGCTTCTCTCTATTTTAGGCCAAATAACCCCGACCGGAGCCTTGCTCCGAGTCCGAGCTTTCTCTTGTAGGCTTTAGCATGCATGGAGACTACCAAGATTACCTTCGACCACCCTCGTCGGAGTTCGCCCAGGTTTCAGCCGTTATCACATAGATCCGACCGTTCGCGACTCCGTCAGAGCCGGCCATTCGACGCGGAAGGCCCTCACGATTCTTTTGGTGCTGGCCGATCATTCATCGGAGCTTTGGATCTTCGCTGGTGCTCTGGTGAAGCTTGCCCAGGCGTTGTTCTTCCAGAGCCTCCCTCTGCCGTCGGATTGACCCCCTCGTCCAGATGCCGTCTCAGCCATCCATCGCCTGGAGCTGTCAGTCCGTTAGATGTCACATCTAATGGCCCCCGTACCAGCCACGTCCCCGACATCTGACCGCCGTCAGATCTGATCTCTGACGTGCCAGAGCCGCACGTTCACGCCCAACGAGCGACCACCGCCTGTCTCGTCATGCGCAGCTCACGTGTCTGCATGGGTAAATTGCTCACTTTACCCTACCTTTATTTTAGTTTGTCTTTTAGTCTGTAAAATAAAATATATAGTTAGACCTTTTTGCATTTTGATACATGTAGTTTTCCTTATTTATACTTTAGTCCTATTTGTGTGGACCCGCGTGCTTCGTCACGTGTTATCTGAGATATTTGCAGTATATACCTTGGATTTCTTTAATGTTATGGTTTGAAGTTTTAGTTTTCATATTTGCAAATATGCCCCTATGCATGCGGATTTGTGATATGTGCGAATTTTAATGGGAAAATTACAGAACAGACCCTAGGTTTTTCATACGTGTTATCGTTTGGTCCCAGAACTTAGTTTCTTTGCATTGTGGTCCCTATGTGCTATGTGTTTTATCTTTGATTAAATAAATAGCATTTTAACTCCAAAAATAATGAAATTTTGACATGTGGCTCCTACCACTATGTAGGAATTTTATTGAATTTTTGTTTCTGTTTTAATTTCATTTGTTATTTTTAAAAATTCAAAAACCTTAAAAAGTACCACTGTCTATTTTTAAAAATCAACTAAAAATATTACAAACCCTTGAAAAATTATAAAAAAATCCTGACTGTGTTTGTTTAGAGTTGTTTGAATTTCTATTCAATTTTCATCTCATTCCCATCTATAAAACCCATAAAAATTGAAAAAGAGTTAAAATCTTATAAAAATCATTAAAAAACATAGAAATTCAAAAAAATGTGTTTTCAGATTTTGTAGTTAGGTTTTAGTTTATAGTTCCAAATAAACTTGTTTCCAGATTTTATAGGCATTTTACCTATTTTTGAAGTGCCTTTCAACCTAGGCTGCACATTGTTTTTAGTTTTCTTTCTTCTTTGATTTTTAGAACATTAATTAAAAATCAGAAAAATCCCATAAAATTTACAAAAACATTTAATATTTTAATAACACAAAAAATATTTTTGTTTTGATTTTTTGAGTATTTTTGGTGCTTTGAATAATTGTTAGAGTGTAGATTTTTATTCTCTTTTATTACTTTTCTTATATTAAAAATCATAAAAAATTGAAAATATAAAAACCACCATTTCCTTTGTTTTTCTTGGTTTCTCGACTACTTTGTAGCTTCAGCATTTCGTGCTCCTTGTGATAGACCTTGGTAGCTATACCAGGTAAAATAAATTAGCGAGACCACTTGCTCTGTTTGATTGATTGATTTCTTTATTGGTGATCTTATTTTCTTGTTGAGTTCGGTCCAAGTGGTTGAGGTCGCAACGACCTTTGATACCATTTAACTTTAGTCGCTCAATGTTCATTAGAATGGCATCGTTGCCGGGGAGCACGGCTTAGTAGTCGAGTTTCCCTTTTTCGGCTTTATTTTTATTTTTCTTCTTTTTATTTTCTTTTGTTTGTTTTCTTTTTGTTTTTCTTTTTGTTTTATTTCTTTTTATTTTATTTGTTTTGTTTATATTTTGTATTTATTTTGTCTCATTTATTTTCATTTTATTTTAATAACTGTGGACTGACATTTTCTATTCTGCCTTTCTTGCGATGGCTCGACGAGCGAGGGTAGCGATCTTCGGAGCGTCGAGGCACCCGAGTAAAGTGGAGGTGGCTCGTTTCTGCATCGAGCTATAGAAGAGTGTAGGAGAGGAGGAGCAGAACTCTGGGAGTGTAGTTTAGTTTAGCTTAGTTTTATTTCTGCCATTATTGTTGTAATAATATAGGACAGACCAGACTCAGACTTGGTTTGATAGTCGGGGTCTGTTTTGCTGAGCACCGATGTGCTCGAGGGACCTCACCGCAGATTTTTCACCAGTTTTGCTTTTCACTGTATTTTCCTTTTATTTTTGATTCTCGAAGGTTTTGGCCCTTAGACTTAGGATTTTTACCTTCTTGTGACGTAACTGCTTAAGGCCCCAGCCCTAATTGATTGCATGTTCCTAAAGATCGATAACTGGACCTTAATAATCAAATCACAAAGAAAAAGTTAATTCGATCACCTGAGGGGTCATGTGCCGCTAGAGGCCGTATATAGCGCTGGCAGGATCCATTGTGGCGGACACTGATCGGCATCAGAGACCGAACTCCGACCCCTCGTGTTGACTTGTTAGCTACAGTTCTTCGCGAGTAGGAATTATTTGTCTAAGGCTGATTTCTTCTTGCATCATATAGGTAGTTTTATTTCAGTCTTTTATTTTATGCGTAGATCACTCTGCATGTAGAGAGCTAGAGTCAGGTATGCATTTCTTACTCTACATGCATCATAGTTTTTGATCGCGCATTGGCTTTTTCGATTTCTCCCCCAGTTTTTGGACTTAAAATAATCAAGAGAACCGAAAAATTCGTTAGGAGTTGTTTGCTTTGAAAAATACCTTAAAAAAGAAAAACTATAAAATTGGGACTGCTAAGACACACTTGATCCTAAAAGACACCTCACTTAAAAATTTATCTTGGGAGAGTAATCACCTCATTGTCTGGTTTGGATGAGCGAGAGAGTAACCCGCACATTAGGCTAGAGCCACATCCGACCTCTCCTCAGACTACTGATTTTAGGTTAGTCATTCTTCAGTGAGGATCACTCCGATTTCCGATAAAGCGGGCCGCGATGTCCTTAACAGAGCGAGTCGATCGGGTAGCCGGTAAACGGTCCGCGACTTGTTCTGGCTGGGAAAGATCCAGCCTTGGGATCTGGAACGTCTCTTGGGAGTGTTGCATTCCCAACAGCTCGCTTAATCGCTCTGAAAGACTGTTTGATCACCTAATAAAATTGACAAGATAAAAGACCGAACCTTTATGGTCATCAGCTCTGCGTGAGTAGGTTAATTAGGGGTTTGCTTGACCGATCTTGTGTGTTTTTTCAGATCTCATCCGCCTTCACTCGCTACATCAAGATGATGGGCCAGAGGTCCCTTAGGCAGCCTCTGTCTGCGCCTCTTTCGAGCACTCGGGTCCGCTTATCTAGGTTGGTTCGTGAGAGTCGAGACCTGCTCTCCGAACTCGAGTTTGACTCCACCCTGTTCCCCCTCGACCACCCTTCTAGCAGTCCTGAGGTGCTCGAGCAAAGATCACAGTAGACATTTGATGATTTGACGACACCTGAGTTTGGGTCCTTTGCCTTTGCAGAGACCATGGCCAGCAGTGAGGAGCACACCGATGGACCCAACAAGAACCAGACCTATGTACTCGAATAGGGTGCCATCAACAACACCCTGTTAGCCTCTATAGAGAGACCATGCAGCATCAGATCTGAGACCAGGGGGCTTTCATGATGGACATGCGTCAAGAGATGGAGCAGATGAGAATCGACAAAGAGCAGCGCAGAGTCGGTGGAGGAGGAGATAATACCAAGGGAGGAGAGCATGAGGAGCCAGCATAGCCAGCAGCACCTGCACGATCGATGAGAGAGTTGCACAATCCTGGTGCAACTCTGACCCACAGATGGATACATCTGCCAGCCATTTTGGGAGATTTCAAACTCCCAGCTCAGACGATCCAGCTTCTACCCCGATTCCATGGACTCGCCATCGAGGAGCCACACCTCCATCTCAAAGAATTCGAGATGATCTGCAGCATGGTCAACGATCGACTCGTGGACGAGGATACCATTAGGATGATGGATTTTCCATTCTCCCTCGTAGACAGAGCAGCCAACTGGCTGAAGCACCTAGGGAGATTCATCACATCATGGGAACAGCTCCGGAACGAATACTTGAATAAGTACTATCCACTCGGCCGGATGAATGCAGCCAGAGCCCTGATCAACAACTTTTCCATGCTCCCCAATGAGCAATTCCGTGAGGCTTGGGATAGGTTCAAAGAGCTCACAGACAGGTGTCCTCATCACGACATATCCAAGCCCAACCTTGTCTAGAGTTTCTTTTGTGGGCATACACAGGAGTTGCAGGGGCTAGTAAATGCATCTTGTGGGGGTTCTTATTTCACCAAGGATGAGGATCAGGTCTGGGCCATCTACGAGAAGATGTAGGAGAACTATACAGTTATGTCCCAGACCCGACTATATGCACAGGGGAAGCCCGCACCACAGGACATGTCCTATTAGAGGATAGTACAGGTCGATGCCGGTCCATTTACATCATCAGCAGCTGCAGCACAGGCAGAGTCGATGGCTGGTGATATGGGGATCATCAACAAGAAGTTGGATCGCATCGAGCTTATCAAGAAGAAGCAGTGCCAGGGCTTGTCTCAGATAAATCAAATGGCATAGACGCTGAGTGACCTGAAAACCCAGATCATGTGTCTCCAGGAGGCATAGATGGCTCCTCAGCCCCATCTCAGGTTACGGGTAGATCCCACCAGCAGCAGCAGCTCGACCCAGCCCTCCGCCCACTAATGACAGGTGCATCATATTCAGGCGGAGCAGTTCCAGCAGCAACAGTATGTCCAGCCACCACCATCTCCAAACACTCAAATGGTGGTCTAATAGCCGGATCAGCCCCTAGCAGTTCTTCCCCCACCCACGTACGAGCAGGAGTTGTTGATGGAAGTCAACGGGATGTGGTATGACCAACCTCAGCCTGGGATCCGACAAGACCATCCCGGATTCCATTGGTCAACCGGAGGTGCCTCTTCCTAGCAGCAGCCTCTAGTTCAGGGTGGCCAGTTCAGCCAGCAATAGGAGCAGCAGCCCCAGTTCCCACAGCCACAGCCACATCTACCATACCAGCAGCAGGGTCCTCGTCCCTACCAACAGGGATAGACGTGGAGGCAGCAGCAACAGCCTTAGCAGTTTCATCCCCAGTATCCCTCTCGTCCATCACATTAGCAGCCTCACTTTCAGAGAGGCCACCCGTCCGGTTCTCATGGACCCGCCTATGAGAACCCAGCTTTAGATGATCTAGCCCGCCTTATCTTCGATCAGCAGGCTACCTTCAGGCGGGAGATGGATGAGTTCCGTCAGGAGATGAGGGAGATAGTGAAGGGCAAGGCCGCCATACCTGCTCAGATCAAGCTGAACCCGAACAACCTGAAGAGGAAATCTGAGCAGGTAGTGTTTACAGAGGTTACCACTCCTAGTGATTCACTTGGTGATATTTTTGCATACACTTTTGATGATGACTTTGTTACACTTAGGAGCGGTAGGATGCCAGCCGGCGGCACCTCGTCTGAGCGACGACCACATGCAGACTCAGGAGCGCCAGATGAGGAGGAGAGTGGTGCTAATGCCACTCATGATGATGTTGACGACGGTGGTGCTGAAGACACCAAGGATGTTGATCCAGCTGACGGTACTGAGGTCGTCACTTCACCAGATGCAGGAGGTGGTGCTGATGCCACCAGAGATGATGCTGAGCCAGAGTGCGGTGCTGATGCCGCAAGTCTAGATGTCGCAGGTGGTACTGAGGCTACCCATTCTATTCCTATTGCATTACCTTCTGTTCTTGTATCTCAAGACTATTCTGGAAAATGTAATAAAGGAAAGGGTTCTTCATTTGTGAGTCCATCTGTAATGCATGGAGATGTTTGTATGGATTCTACTTTGCCACGGCAGCAGGGACCCAATCCTAGTCCTCCATCTGAGGAGGGCCCATCCATCCCCTTCCCTCAAGCACTCCGCTTGGAGAAGGGGACTAAAAAAGAAAATCCAAAATAATCTCAGCAGCTAGAGTTTAGCCAGCAGATGATAGACATATTCCAGATACAGCTGACTCTACAGGAGGCCTTGGAGCACATCCCTCTCTTCTAGAGGAACCTTAGAGAGAAGACCACTATTCGCAAGAAGAGGAGGAACCATCACTCAGAGATCCATGTGCTTACTCGTGCCACCTGCTTCGTCATCCAAAACCGTCTGCCAGCCAAGAGACCAGATGCAAGAGATCCCTATGTCAGATGTCACATGCATGAGCAGAGGTTCGATCGGACTCTATTAGACAGCGGTTCTTCTATCAACCTACTTCCGGTAGCCTTACTCGACCGATTCGAGTTTGGCCCTCTCCGATAGAGCAGGACGGTTCTTCAGTTTGTTGATCGATCTATCAAGAGGTCGAAGGGGTTGCTGAAGGATGTTGTCATCACAATTCATGGCCTAAAATTCCTCGTGGGCTTCGTTGTGTTGGATATGGAGATCCTTGAGTCTATGATTGATACTCCCATCATTTTAGGACACCCGTTCTTGGCCACAGCTAAGGCTGTGCTGATCATGATAGCGGGAAGGTATACTTTCGCGTCGAGGGCGAGCGTATACAAATAGAGATGATCGATGAGACTAGAGCTTGAGATTCAGCTTGCTCAGAGCTGCTTACAGATTCAGAGCAGATGATAGAGGCAGAGCGAGACGTCCACCAGGAGTGTGACTTTGTGATCACAGACGATGAAGCAGTTTGGTCAGACCCCGTTTCACGAGCCATCCTCTCACCTTCAGGTCCCGATGATGCGCATATTCCAGTAGAGGAGAGCTTGGAGAGCGCATTCTTGGCAGATGACACCTTTCAGGCAGTAGATCGCGTTAGGGAGAGCGAGGCAGTTGATATCTTTTGATTCAGATTCAAATCCCTCGGAGTCAGATATTGATTGGGCAGAGTTTGGTTTAGATATATAAAACCCATAAAAATTACAAAACACCATAAAACCCATAAAAATTCTATTAATTAAAAGAAAAATCAAACATTAATAATTTTGGTGCCTAAATTTTCCTTGTATTCTCTTCTTTACAGGAAAATTACTTTCAGACCTTGATAGGGCCATTTTGCATTTTAAATTGGCCCTCCAAGTCTGACTGGACAATACCTTTGTTTTTCTATCTTGTTTGATTTTTATAAAATTCAATAAAAATCAGAAAAATACCAAAAATTACCCAAAAACAGTAAAAAATATAAAAAACATAAAAATCTTTTCATTTGAATTTTTGGGTGTATTTTGAGTGGCTAAATAATTGGTTGTATTGGCTTGTTTATTTACTTTCTTATTTTCTTTATTGATTAAAAAATCCAAAAAAAATTAAAAAGATTAAAAATCCACCAAAAAATACCTTTATTTTATTTTATTTCTTTTTAGACTACTTCGTAGGCCGCAAGGCCATCACGTGCTCCTTATGTTCGACCCTGGTCGCTATACCAGGCTAATCCAATAGCCAGGACCGCTATTATTTTTATTTGATTTTTACTCTATTTTGGTGGTCTGCTCTTAATTTTTCTTGATCGACCGATTGACTCTTGAGCGATTGAGGTCACAACGACCTTAGTTCTATTTCTTTACCTTAGTTTCTCGGGTTTTTCGAGACATCAAACCTCCAGCCGTCTTCCTTGCTCTACCTGGTGTCGCCACGATCGTCTCGCTCTATCCCCACAACCCCCACTCTCTTCGTCTCTTATCCTATTGATGAATACTCATTCATCACTCTTTATTCTTTTATTTTAGCTAAATATCTTGGCAAAGCATCCTGTAAATAGTTGTAAATACAATAAATTAGAAATAAGCATGCATTTGTTAATATTTCATAATTAGCATGTTTTGTGCAAAAATAAAAGAATAAAGAATAGAAGGAAAAGAAGGAAATATTTAGAATAAATATTGAGTGACCTGAACCCATGAGAGGGCCAAGAATTGGCATGATCGCCAAATAAAATAAGTAGAAAGAGATAGCGCCACTCTACCTTGTACATATTTATCACCTATGTATATATCTATATTTATATAATTTATTTCTATAAAAATAAAAATAAAAAGGTGTTTCTATTTCCTTGTATATACTTCTAAAAATAAAAAAATTTAATTTTATACTCCAAAAATTATGGTGTAAATAAATAAAATATAAAATTGGGGTATTTGTGCAAAAATAAGAAAATAAAATTAATTGTACAAAATTCATAGGTATTTTATACCTGTATATAATACACTATACTGTATACACCATAATTCATTTTTTCATATAAATAAATAAAAATCACATAAAAATAGTTTAGAAAATAACAAGTATTTTTTATTTTGTACACTTTTTGATTGAGAATCATTTGCTATTTTAATTGATTTTACAATTATTTTTGGATTTTTATTTTCTGATTGGTCTAGGAGGAATGTTGACTCCTGTCAAATACCCCTCCCAGACCTTCCTTCGCGGATCTGGGTTTTGTGCTCTCTTCGCCGATTTTTACAGACCCGATCCGACCACCTCCGACTCTATTCCAAGGCTCCGATTATCGAGGGGGGATCTAAGATCTTCACCCGTTGATTTCCTTAGAGATCCGCTTCTCGGTTCGTGCGCTCGATCCGATTCTTCCAAGCTTCTTGGGACATGCTATAAAGCTCTTCATTTACTCTCCCAGTTGGCCAGCTCGCGTCGCACCCCTTTCTGGTACCCTAGCTATCTCTGCCTTGGTGACAGCAGCCGCAGACCACCTTTGGTCATCGGAGAGGTGTTGTGTAGCCGTATCTCGCCTATCGTGGCCGGAGCACCGCCGCAAAGAGCCTCCTCCGCCAGCCGCAGCTAAGTCGAGGCAACGACCCGCCGACCGACTCCCCTGGAGCTCAGGATTCTCTTAGGACCATCAGGTAATCTTTCCATAGTTCCTAGCTCCTCCGTTTAGTCAATCTTTTATTTTCCATCTGCCGCCGCTCCGCCAGCTTCGACCAGTCGATCGGAGCCTCGTCACAGACATCCACCCGTTCAGATCGACGATCCGACTTATCCTCCATCTTCCCTCACTGTCTGATCACCCTGACCTTGGCTCTGATTGTCAAGATTAGGAGATAGGTCTCATCCATCGCCTTCGCCGGAGACCCACCTTCCATTCACCCCCGCTTCTCTCTATTTTAGGCCAAATAACCCCGATTGGAGCCTTTCTCCGAGACCGAGCTTTCTCTTGCATGCCTTAGCGCACGTGGAGACTACCCAGATCACCTTCGACCACCCTCGCCGGAGTTCGCCCAGGTCTCAGCTGTCGTCACGTAGATCCGACCGTCCGCGACTCCATCAGAGCCGTCCATTCGACGCGGAAGGCCCTCACGATTCTTTTGGTGATGGCTGATCATTCATCAAAGCTTCGGATCTTCGCCTGTGCTCCGACGAAGCTCACCCAAGCGTTGTTCTTCTAGAGCCTCTCTCTTTGTCGTCGGATTAACCCTCTCGTTCAGATGCCATCTCAGCCATCCATCGCCTGGAGCTATCAGTCCGTTAGATGTCATATCTAATAGCCCCCGTACCAGCCACATCCCCGACATCTGACCACCGTTAGATCTGATCTCTGATGCGCCAGAGCCGCACGTTCACACCCAACCAGCGACTGCCACCTGTCTCGTCATACGCAGCTCACGTGTCTGCATGGGTAAATTGCTCACTTTACCCTGCCTTTATTTTAGTTTGTCTTTTAGTCTGTAAAATAAAATACACAGTTAAACCTTTTTGCATTTTGATACCTGTAGTTTTCCTTATTTACACTTTAGTCCTGTTTGTGTGGACCCACGTGCTTCGTCACATGTTAAATGGGATATTTGTAGTATGTACCTTGGATTTCTTTACTGTTATGGTTTGAAGTTTTAGTTTTCATATTTGCAAATATGCCCCTGTGCGTGCGGATTTTTGACATGTACAAATTTTAATGGGAAAATTGCAGAATGGACCCTAGGTTTTTCATATATGTTATCATTTGGACCCAGAACTTAGTTTCTTTGCATTTGTTCCCTATATGCTGTGTGTTTTATCTTTGGATAAATAAATAGCATTTTAACTCCAAAAATCACGAAATTTTAACATGTGGCTCCTACCACTGTGTAGGAATTTTAGTGAATTTTTGGTTCTGTTTTGATTTCATTTGTTATTTTTAAAATTCAAAAACCTTAAAAAGTGTCATTGTCTATTTTTAAAAATCAACTAAAATATTAAAAATCCTTGAAAAATATAAAAAAAATCTTATGTGTTTGTTTGGTGAAGTTTGAATTTCTTTTCAATTTTCATCTCATTCCCATCTATAAAATCTATAAAAATTAAAAAAGAGTCAAAATCTTAGAAAAATCATTTAAAATTCATAAAAATTAAAAAAAAATGTGTTTTCAGTTTCCGTAGTTAGGTTTCAGTTTATAGTTTCAAATAAAATTATTGTCCAGATTTTATACGCATTTTACCTGATGATGAATCTCAGATTCACCATTCTAAGTCTCATTCATTAAGCTCAAGTCCCTAAAAATCAACTGCATTTCTGCATTTATTCTGCATAATTAGCATTCATGCATGATGGCATAAGAATTGCATTTTAGCATTAAGTTCTGCATAAAATAAGAAGCCAAAAATCCAAGCCAAAAATTGACCTGTAAATAGCCCAACTTCCCCTATTTTTAACCCCTTCACGCTAACACCGCATACCACAAACTCACTTCCACTGTGTACACATCACTAACAAGAATAAATAAAAAATACAAAAAAATATTCAACCCTGTTAAGTGGACCAAAAACCCAAACCCTAGTTTCAGGATTTTCGGACTAAAAGCCACATATCTTTCCCATCCAGTGTCCGATTTGATCCTACTCACTTTTGAACTAATGCACATTCAATTACCTTCAAAACAAGACCAAGTTCAAGTGAATCAGAGCTCGTATGTGAAAGTTGGGTTTTGGGCCTCTTTTGTGCATTGTATTTTTGCGGCTTTTTGACCTGTATTTTATGTGTTTATTTTCTTTATTAATAAAAATCCAAAAAAAATTAGATTAAGGTCTCTTTTATTTATCTTTGAGTTTTCCTTATTTTTCCAGATTTTTATCATGTTTAAAATTGACAAAAAAAATTACAAAACCCAAAAATCAAGGTATTCTATGTACATAGGATACCCCAAAAATTCACTTTTCACATTTGACCGAATTTGGCTTTGATGTCTTCATGAAAGTTGTAGATCTCGTCGAGACGAGCATTTTTCGTGAAGGATTTTTTTCGATCCGAGGTCATTTGCTATTTCTTTTTGATTTTACAAAACATTTATCTTTCGATTTTTCTGGAGCTGACACGTGGCAGCCCCAGAGGCCGCCACGTGTCAGTGGTTTTTGGGCTTTTTAAATCTTCGTTTTTATTAAAAAAAAAAATAAAAAAAAAATAATTAAATCCAACGCACGTGCCCCTCACGTGACTCGACCTTAGCCCCTGCCACGTGTCAGGATCGCGGCCGTTCGATCAGCGGCCGATCGAACGGCCGCTGGCCTTCGTCTACCTCCCGCGCCTCTCGCCCCGCAACCTCCTCCGCGATCTCCGCCAGCCAACCTACTTCCCCCGACTTCGCCGCAGCCGTTGACCTCCCAACGACGCCCCCGCCGAACTCGCACCGGCCAAACCAACCCTCGCCGCCACCAACCATCCGCACTCCTCGCACCCCTCGCGTATTTAAGAAACCCATCGCCGCCTCTGCCAGACCATCCGTCGACCCCCGCCCTAAAGGCTCCTTCGAGGTGGTGACAGCCCTCTACCCCGGCGAGATCCGAGCTCTTCGAGCTCGTCGCAGCGCTTCTCCGAGCCTGCCCTCGCTCCGGCCACCCGTCGCCGTCGAGCCCCTTATCCCTCTCCAGGTAATCTCTTTTTCTCTCTCTCTCTATCTCTCTTACTCTCTCTTCCGCCCTCCGCTCCGCTCCGCTCCGCCGATTTCGCCCTCCATCTGCTCCCGCTACGCCTCCGCGATTCCACCTTCATCTTCTCGCCCCGCCATCGGAACCCCCCTCCGCCTTCGCAACATCGCCACCTGGAGCTCAGTCAACGACCGCCGACGTTCCTCCAGCGACATTCGCCACGACGTCACCCTCGGCCGACACGCCAGCTCCGCCACTCCCGCCATCGACAACTGCTCCGCCTCCAACTTCATCATCTCCGACCGCTTCCTCCTTCTCCAGGAGCTACGCCACCGGCCACCTTCTTCATCGACCAGGACCACAACCGCCGCAACCGCCCTCTAGGCCGTGTGTCGGCCAGAGGGAGGTCCTCGACTTCATCTTCCCCGACTTCGCCATCTCCACCGAGCTTAAGGGCCCCTCCAGCTCCTCGACGACTACTCCTTCATCGACTTCCGCCGACAAGCATCGCCATCGCCCCCGCTCCGCCTTGCGCCCTCGACCACGCCACCGGGCCAGCTCCTCCTTCTCCGACTCGCCTCCGCCGACTCCGTCAGCAACCTGAGGCTCCCCCCAGCTCCGCCTCGACGACGCCCTCGCCTCACCTTCACTCGACCACCACCGGAGGTCGGCGCCAGCGCCACCGACTCCGCCATCGTCCACTCCGCCTCGGCCGGAGTCTGCCACCGCCAGCACCGGGCTCGCAGGCCGAGACCCCAGCACGCGCAAGGCGCGTGCGTGGGGGACGACAGGTGCCTTCATCCCCACGGGTCACGTGCGCTGCACGTGACCGCGTGGGTCATTTGCAGTCCGCCCCCCTGCGCTCCCCCATATTCGCACCAAGCTCCTCAGGCCAAGGTCACGTGCGTTGCACGTGACTCCTTGAGAAATTTGCAGAATTTCCCCCTAGTTTCTTGGTAATCACGCGAACCCCCCACTGCATTATTTCTTTATTTACTTTATTGCATCCGTACCCCTGTGTTCACCATCCATTTTAGAACTGTTCTCTACATCATTCTATTTATTTAAAAATAGCACTTTGTTCATCTCTTAATTCTCTACATTTTGACATGCTATGGATATTTTTGTGATTTACGGTTGATTAATAAATAAATATTTTGTGGAAATTAGAATATTTTACCCAATCTGTGCTCAGAAATTCATAGTTAATTAACCATTGCTCTAAAAATTCCCCAAAAATCACATATCGTAGAGATTAATTTGATTAACATTGTGCCCAAAAATCATTGCATTTGCATGCATCATTTGCCTTGTATAAATCATTTTGCATATTTCACTGTTTAATTTTTAATAGGTATTAGACCCCACATTTTTGTGATCTAGGATTTTTCTGGGATCCATCACCTAGTGATAGATCTTAGCTAATTCTAGTTCTCGAAAATAAGTAGGTTTAATATTTATTAAAATTAAATATTGAAAATCATTTTGTTTGCATTTAAAAATTCGTAAAAAAATTACAAAAAAAATTACTGTGCACTTATTTCATCATTCTTTACATCTCGGCCGAGTTTCGTAATTTTCGGACACCGTTTGAACGTATTTTACATTTTAGTCCCTAAATTAGGCCGCATTTGCATTTCGCATCTCATCTTGCATTGAAAAATTCCAAAAAAAATACCGCCTTGAAAACCGAACTAAAAATTGGATAGACATTAATCTAGGTTGTTCCTTTGCCTCCTTGTGATCGACCTTGGGACTTGCCCAAGTAAAATAAACATAAACCACGAGATTAAAATTGAATCATTATTTTGTGGTTATTTCTTGACTGTTTCCGAATCGCCGCCTACAACGACGACATATTTATTTTCACGATTGACGATTAAAAACAATTTCTTATCGCGGCTTTTCCGGGCTCGTCAGATGGCGCCGTTGCCGGGGAGGCAAACGGCTTAGTTTGTTGTTTTGAAAATTTCTGTTCGGTTTTCCGAATTCGGGTAGTCTGACACCCGAATTTTTCATTGTAAATCCCATTTTATTTCTTGTATTTATTTTTCAGCATTTCTTTCATTTATTTTATTTTTGATTATTTTTTCTGAGTCACTCTCTTACAATCTCTCTCTTATTTTTCTTGCGAGGTACCCGGCGCACGTGGAGCGGTCTTTCAAGGAACCGGCGCATCTTCACCGACACCCGAAGAAACCGCAATTAAATTAAGATCGAGTCGAGTCGTGAGAGAGCGTAGAGTCTAGGTTTTTAATTTCTGCATTTTTATTTTCTGCTCATTTATAGCGGTGTCCGTTTGGACTCTCGCGTGTGTACAAGGACATTGAACTTCATTTGTGGTGTGTCGTGGCCTGTTTCACTCTCCGGAGAGGGTGGGGCCCGACTTGAGTGGCGATTAGGATAGACCTGCACATACGGCTCTTAGAGCATTTATATTTTTGCTTGTGCTCGTAGGATCTTAAGCCACACTGCACTCTAATCGAGACGCACCTTAGATCGTTCAACTTAGCCAAAAACTTAACTCAATTCTTCCCGCCAATAGAACTTTCTGTTTAGGTGCGGTTTTCATCGGCTTGCACGCATTTAGTGTAATTTTTTTAATTCTGTATTGCATCCCACATGGAGATTGCGAGGAGGCACTGTAAGTCTTCTAACTGAGCATTCATCATAGTTTTCCGCGTGCATCGGCTTTTCCCGACTTCCTTCCTCTTGTTTTATCACTTAAGTCTAAAGGAAATTGGGACTGGACGGTAGACGTGCATTTGTGTTCACCTAAATTCTACAGTGATCGCCTTAATAAAACTGGGACTGCTAAATATAGCCGATCTAAGAATCCATAAAATCAAGAATTTCTGCGGGAGAGCAACCCCGTCATTGTTTGATTTTATCTTGCAGCGAGGAGAGAGACGCACACTAGGATAGAGCCCAGCTCCAAACCTAACATCTCTTTTAAACGGCTTGCAAGATTGAATTCTCACCAATTAAAACTAACAAGATAATTGACCGAACCTTTACGGTCTCCACTTTGAGTTGAGTTGGTGAAACAACCCTTGTATTGTGTTTGGTTGTGCGTAGAAAATAGTGCATCAACGAATACCACACAATTGTGTCTACATCATAAAACATCTTGTTGACTCCGAGAATGGAGAATTGTGGTAATTTTTGTTCAGGCTCGTCTCTCTCTACCACAAACTCCCTAATCTCAAAAGCCCAGAGAAACTCTTACTCTGGACCTGCTTGGCCTCCGGGAAACCATTCCCAAGAACTCAATTCTTACGATTCTTTCTTCTTCCTTGAAGGAGGACAAACCCAACCTATCTCTCTATCACCAAAAATTGAGAACAACTATTGCATCAATTCTTTCCAATCTATTAACTCGAACCCTTTGTATTCTGAAGGTGAAGAAGAAGAGATGCCTCCCAGAAAAGACCCTGAAGATAAACCAAATGAGGACGCCATTCAAATGATCCTAGCAAGACTGGCTGCATCTGAGCAGCAACAACAGTTACTAAGGACACAACTTGAGCAGTTGAATGCTGGGGAGGAAGTGCCAATGGAAGTGCCAATGGAAGCCGCTTACAACCCTGGACAGTACCAAGTGTGGAACTATTTACAGCCACCACAGCCGGAGATCCATTATGAATTAAAGCCACACTTTGTCAGTCAATTACCTCAATTCCATGGTAATACGACTGAGGAGCCATATGAATTCCTGAGGGACCTAGAGCTGATATGTTCTAATCTGAGGCACCCACAAGTCAGCCAAGACTACATTCGTCTCACTGCACTACCTTTCGCCTTGAAAGGGAAGGCAGACTACTGGGTGAAGAACTTGGGGGTGACTGTGACGACTTATGAGAGGTTCAAAAACCTCTTTCTGAAGAAATTCTACCCCTTGAGCCGGACCAATCAAATGAGGACCCGCATCACCAGTTTCGCTCAGATGCCCAACGAGCCACTTTGTGAGGCATGGGATAGGTTTAAGGACCTGCTACAAAAATGTCCCTGCCATGATCTGGACAACAACATCCTAGTCCAATCACTCTACTCTGGCCTCAACCACGAGACTCAAGGGTTAGTTAGTGCTGCCTGCGGAGGGAATTACACATCACGTGGAGCTGAGACCGTCTGGAAAATACTGGAGCAGATGGCAGAAACAAGCCGGTCTCAAATTGCCAGTCGTGCATACACTGATTCTCTGAACACCCTTCAAGCCAAAGGCGGGAAGCAGACTGTGGCAGAAATAGCTGAGGACTTAATTCCAAGCATGCATTTTATTTCTGATAAATTGTCAATAGTGGACAAGAGAGTGAGCGACATCGACAACCGGATCTCCCAGTTCCCAAAGCAGATGGAGGAGCTCACTACTAAGATGTCCAAGATGGGGGTACCTGCTGCACCAACAGTCCCGGTCTACCATGTGCACCATGTCCAGGAGCAGCTAGGAACAGAACAGCAACAGTCATGGGTACAGGACCAATCCTATGCCCAAGCTTCTCAGCAACCACCCCCACCGGCCGAGACAATCCAAGAAGCCCCGCCCCTGACCTTCGAAATAAACGGCATTTGGTACACCCAAGACACTACCCGACAGGGTAATATGGGAGACCGTCAGACTTATCAGCGCCCACCCACTTTCTACAATGCCGCATTCCAACAACCGAAGCAGCAGCAGCCCTACAACCGCCCAAACCAATCTCAGCAATACCGTCAGCAACACCAAGCTCCCAGACCTTCGGCTCAATCATCCAATCCTCCGGAAGAACCTGTTGATATCCAGAGACAGATGTTGGAAGAACTTCGCAGCTTCCGAAGTGAGCTATATGATCTGAGGGTAGATGTTAATCGTCTATCCCGATGGAAGGATGAGCAGACTGTCCCCACTACAACCATTCCCGCCCAAGTTCAAGCTAACCCTAATAGCTTGAACCGATCTCAATCATCTCAACACACTGGCCAGGTATACTATTCGGATTTTTCCATATCTGAACATGAGAACCTTTCGTTTGACAATATACATGCCATGTCACTCAGGAGCGGAAGGACCGTGGCCGTGCCTGATCGGACTCGGGAATCGGTTCATGAAGACTCGGAGGATCAGCCGGAGGATGCTTCCGAAGGACACCTGAAGATCCCAGCACCAGAGAAGGGGAAAGCATCTATGGAGTCTGCAGAGGACCTTGAGCCTCTAGTTGCTGCAAAAATACCTTTGTCACCTTTTCAGCAACCTGATTTTGATTATTATGATAAAAACTCCAAGTCGAATAAAGATGCTCGTATTTTTGATTCTGATCCTCTATCTCCTGTCTCAAATGCATCCATTCCTTTCCCCCATGCCTTAAAGAAAGAAAAGCAAAAGAAAAACATCAAAGATGACCCAGTCATGGAAAAATTCTGCCAACAAAACATCATAGTCAAAGTACCCTTTGATCAATACGTGGCAGGTAATCCAGCCTTTCAAAAATACTTGAAGGCAAAATGCACCCCCACCCGGACTCGTACAAAGAGAACAAGTCAATTTGTGGAGACTCATATCTTGACAGTTGCCACCACCAAATGCGTCAAAAATCAGCATCTGCCAAGAAAGAAAAGGGATCTCGGCGCCCATTATGTGGAAAGTCACATTGGCGGCATAGCATTCACACGCACACTTCTCGACAATGGATCTTCCATAAACCTTCTACCCTTGGCCTTATATTATCGATTGGAGTTGGGCCCTCTCAAGAAATCATCATCTTTACTCCAATTTGCTGATAAATCCACTAAAAGACCTAAGGGAGAAGTGAAGAATGTCATCATCATCATCGAGGGTACAGAATACAAAGTAGACTTCACTATCCTGGACATGGAGACCCCGAACCATTGGAAGGAATCACAAATCATTCTCGGAAGACCTTTCTTAAGAACTGCTAAGGCCGTATTCGACTACGGAACTGGCATGATGAAATTCCGTTTTCCAGGCGGAGAAGTGGACTTGGAGATGAAACAAACAAAGTGGCAAAGACCAGACTCCGAATCCACGACTGAAGATGCCGAAACATCAGAATGCAATCTTCTCAGAACCACTGGGCCATGGGACCAACTGCCAGACATCCAGATAGAAGGCACATCCTCGGAAGAAGAAATAATCCACCATGCAGTCTCTGAGATCTATACACCCCCAGACAACACTGAAATCCTCTTGGATTTATCAATCACCTCACCTTTGGGACAGACAATCAATGATGAGGCGGACACAGCTCTGGCCGAATTACCATTCTCCTCTATCGATCCAACTCACTTTTCTTTGGAATTGGTAGCCAACATCTCACACAGTGATTCACCACCAACCGATACGGAGCCAGAAGCAAAAGTCATTCAGCCAGACTTGATCGACGATTCAGAATTACCAGAGCTGAAACCACTACCTCCCACGCTGAAATATGCATTCCTCAATGGACCCAAAGAAAAATTCCCTGTGATCATTAGCTCATCATTAACCATGGACCAAGAATCCAGACTGATCGAAGTCCTTGAGCGAAATCGAAAAGCCATAGGTTGGACTGTGTCGGATCTCGTAGGAATAAACCCCGCTCTCTGCTCGCACCAAATTTATGTTGAGGATAATGCAAGGCCTTCCCGTGAATTCCAGAGAAGATTAAATCCCAATCTTCGGGAAGTAGTGAAGAAAGAAATAGAGAAATGGTGCAAAGCAGGATTTATTTACCCCATTTCTGACTCCAAGTGGGTAGCCCCCCTTCATGTCGTCCCGAAGAAATCGGGAATCCAGATGGTTACCAACGAGGAGGGGGTAGAGATCGCGACCCGAGTACCCACGTCGTGGCGCGTCTGTGTCGATTACCGGCGCCTGAATGCTGCGACCAAGAAAGACTACTTTCCACTGCCATTCATTGATCAAATATTGGAGAGACTTGCAGGGAAAGCATTCTTCTGTTTTCTTGATGGGTACTCCGGCTACAATCAAGTAGCTATCGCCCCCGAGGACCAGGAAAAGACCACGTTCACATGTCCCTTCGGTACTTACGCATTCAAGCGCATGCCATTCGGGCTTTGCAATGCCCCAGGCACATTTCAGCGGTGCATGATTGCCGTATTTGCCGAAATGGTTGGTGATTTCCTGGAAGTCTTCATGGACGACTTCTCGGTTCATGGTGATTCATTTGATACATGCTTAGCACACTTGGACCGAGTCCTTCAGAGATGCAGGGAGGTAAATTTGGTACTCTCCTGGGAGAAGAGTCACTTCATGGTGACTGAGGGTATCGTGTTGGGGCACGTCATCTCCAAAAAGGGAATGGAGGTGGACCCTGCCAAGGTGGATGTGATCAAGAAACTTGAGCCACCAACCAACGTCAAGTCAGTGAGGTCGTTCTTAGGGCATGTTGGATTTTATCGACGGTTCATTCCTGATTTTTCAAAGATCGCCCGCCCACTGACTGAGCTCTTAGGAAAAGACACCGAGTTTATTGTAAATCACAGATGTCTAGAGGCCTTCGAGCTCCTGAAAAAGAAAATATGTGAATCGCCGATATTACAAGCTCCCGACTGGTCTCTTCCCTTCGAGATCATGACTGATGCATCGGATTTTGCTGTCGGAGCGGTACTCGGACAAAGAAGAGATGGAATTCCTTATGCGATTCACTACGCGAGCAAAGTATTGGACCCTGCACAGAGAAACTATACAGTGACTGAAAAGGAAATGCTCGCGGTTGTTTGGGCCCTGGAAAAATTCAGATCATACATATTGGGCTCCAAGGTGACAATCTTCACAGACCACACAGCAATCAGATATCTCATGGATAAGAAGGATGCTAAGGCACGACTTTTGAGATGGATCTTGTTAATCCAGGAATTTAATTTGGAGATCAAGGATAAACCTGGAATAAAGAATGTTGTTGCTGATCACCTTTCCCGAATCGAGCAAAACGATCACCCTGATATCGGACCAATCAAGGAGACTTTTCCAGACGAATCGATTTGCGTCATTGAGTCAACCCCATGGTATTCCGACATAGTGAACTATCTTGTTTCCAAGAAGGTTCCCTATGGTTGGACCAAAAAAATGATTGATCGATTAAAGTCGGATTCGAGGAAATACCATTGGGACGATCCTTTCCTTTTCTATGAAGGACCGGATTGTGTCTGGAGAAGATGTATCCCTCAGGAGGAATATCAGAGCGTCCTCACACACTGTCATTCTCTCGAGGCTGGAGGACACCATTCGGGAAAGAGAACCGCGCACAAGGTACTCCAATGTGGATTTTACTGGCGGACCTTATTTCGGGATGCTAATGAATTTGTACGGTCATGCCCGATTTGTCAAAGAATGGGAGGGACTATGGGATATAGAGATGAAATGCCCATGCAACCAATAATTTTCTGTGATGTTTTTGATGCATGGGGGATTGATTTTATGGGTCCCTTTCCCAACAGCAATGGATTTGAGTACATCTTGTTAGCGGTGGATTATTTATCAAGATGGGTAGAGGCTATTCCAACCCGAACCGCAGATAGCAAAGTCGTCTGTAAGTTTATCAAAGATAACATCATTGCGAGGTTCGGGATACCAAAAGTATTGATTTCTGATGGAGGTAGCCACTTCGTGAACAGGGAGATGAGATCTTTGGCTAAGGAGTATAAATTTGAGCATAGAATAGCCAACCCGTATCACCCACAATCTAACGGCATGGCAGAGGTTTCTAACAGAGAGGTGAAGAGCATTCTCCAGAAGTTGGTTCGTCCCGATAGGAAGAATTGGTCAACACTGTTGGACCAAGTTCTATGGGCCTATAGGACAGCCTATAAGACTCCACTCGGTACTTCACCTTTTAGGATGATCTACGGCAAGCCATGTCATCTTCCTGCAGAATTGATCCACAAATCTGAGTGGGCGATCAAAAAGTTGAATTGGAGTTGTCACCTCGGGAAACTATGTCGAGACTTAAATCTGAATGAGCTAATTGAAATCCGAAATCGGGCATATGACAACAGTGTGATTTATAAGGACAAGGTCAAGAGATGGCATGATAGACACATTCGAGAGAAGACCTTTGTCCCTGGACAAAAAGTGTGGTTGTTTAATGCTCGTTTGAAGATTTTTCATGGGAAACTCAAATCAAAATGGACGGGTCCCTACATTGTCGTCGATGTACATACCAATGGAAGCGTAGACATTGCCGAACTCAAAGAGAATGCACAACCGTTCTCAGTAAATGGACAAATGCTGAAGCCATACATTGAATCATCCAAAGAACAAATAGTTCAAGTCGAGGCCATCTATTTCACGCAGAGCGAGGATATTGAAAATCTATCTGACCACTCCCTCCCTCCCTCCCGACCACATCGGCCTCCGTGTACAGCCTCTTCCTTTACTTAGGCCAAGGCCTAAGTATAGGGGGAGACCGATGCCATCTGTATATACCATTCTTCTCCTAACTCCTAATCATTCCATATCCACCCTTCTTCCATACTTAGGCTGTTCAAAGCCTAAGTATAGGGGGAACCGACATCCACCCGTATATACTCTCCTCATTGCCTGACCGTTTTTCTTTTCACTCTTTTTTTTCTTTTTTCTTTTTCTTTTCTTCTTTCTTTTTTTTCCACTCTCTTACGCTTGGCACGAGCTATGTCTTCATTACGCTTTTTGTGCTTTGAGGACACAGCACTCGCTAAGTATAGGGGGGTCTGTATATATACTATGTATATATTTTACCCATATCTCGTACTTTCGCGTAAGTCTATATGTATTTACGGGGTGGGTACTAACTTGAAAGAAAAAAAAAAAAAAAAAAAGGACTAACACTGACTTGCCCAAAATTTTTCTATAAAAAAGAGAAAAAAAAAAGGCTTCTGATTCCATTTTCTGCATAAAAAATCCCTTGCATAAAATGTCAAAAAAAAAAAAATTCAAAAAAATGTGTCTGCATTGCACACACCTGCACTTCATACAACTTTACATGCATTTGCATCTGTGAAAAGTCATTGGGTTCTGAACCGAGTTATGAGCCGAAACCGAGAGTGGTCTGAACTTGACCTTAATCCACCTAATTTTCAGAGGAACTTCACCGAGAAATAGGATTTTAAGAGCTTCAGGTCTTTTGACTTAATTCCTTAAGATCCACATGACAATGTACAGCGTTTGACTCTTAGTGTCTAACCTGGTCTCTTCATTCTGGGTACAACTCTGGAATAGGGAATTAATTCGCACTCTCGCACTATGCACTTAGCTCAACCCAGACGGGATGTTGGAAGGCTATGTGAGTTTCTTTTCTGGTAGCGTGGAAATCTAAAGACCGGAGTACGGGTTGAAATAAAGCTTCGGAAAAGGGATGGACGGCTGGGCACAATTTTTTCTAAGACCCCAAAAAATGTACGGAATAAAAAGATGCTATATCCGTAGGGGCAAAACAAGATCCAAGCAGAACCACCAAAAATTCCAAATACAAAGAAGCAGTCTACCAAATAAAAATCCGACCAAAAAGGTCCAAGCTTCAAGAAACCTGCAGATCTTGGTGGAGACTTGGCTACACTGGCCATCTTCACAAGGAGAGGTGACTACACTGGCCACCCCCTCCAGTTCTTTTCTCTTTCTTCTAGCTTCTCCCCCATTTCGATTGTGAACACAGCACGACAGACCTTAGAAGGAAATACCTGACTCCCCGAGGACGAGTTACTGGAGAGGAGAGGAGCATGGTAGTCCGGCATTCTGAATGGGAAGAGCTAAAACCCTTCACACACATGAGTCGGTTGTTCAATATTCATAGGGTATACTTTGGGAAGAAGATTGATCTAAGATGACTTCTGAGTTGAAACTGTGTCAATGATGTGTAGAACTTGAGGGCTGTTGATTTTGAAATTCTAAGTCTCACAGAAGTTCCGCCACACTATTAATCCAAAGGTCGAGTTTAGTTTCACTTTCACCTTCAGTTCATGATCTTGGTATGGAACCCAGTCTCATTTCACTTCATGGCATTTCTTTTAGATGCTCAGGGACGAGCATGGTTTAAGTATAGGGGGATGATGAATCTTAGATTCACCATTCTAAGTCTCATTCATTAAGCTCAAGTCCCTAAAAATCAACTGCATTTCTGCATTTATTCTGCATAATTAGCATTCATGCATGATGGCATAAGAATTGCATTTTAGCATTAAGTTCTGCATAAAATAAGAAGCCAAAAATCCAAGCCAAAAATTGACCTGTAAATAGCCCAACTTCCCCTATTTTTAACCCCTTCACGCTAACACCGCATACCACAAACTCACTTCCACTGTGTACACATCACTAACAAGAATAAATAAAAAATACAAAAAAATATTCAACCCTGTTAAGTGGACCAAAAACCCAAACCCTAGTTTCAGGATTTTCGGACTAAAAGCCACATATCTTTCCCATCCAGTGTCCGATTTGATCCTACTCACTTTTGAACTAATGCACATTCAATTACCTTCAAAACAAGACCAAGTTCAAGTGAATCAGAGCTCGTATGTGAAAGTTGGGTTTTGGGCCTCTTTTGTGCATTGTATTTTTGCGGCTTTTTGACCTGTATTTTATGTGTTTATTTTCTTTATTAATAAAAATCCAAAAAAAATTAGATTAAGGTCTCTTTTATTTATCTTTGAGTTTTCCTTATTTTTCCAGATTTTTATCATGTTTAAAATTGACAAAAAAAATTACAAAACCCAAAAATCAAGGTATTCTATGTACATAGGATACCCCAAAAATTCACTTTTCACATTTGACCGAATTTGGCTTTGATGTCTTCATGAAAGTTGTAGATCTCGTCGAGACGAGCATTTTTCGTGAAGGATTTTTTTCGATCCGAGGTCATTTGCTATTTCTTTTTGATTTTACAAAACATTTATCTTTCGATTTTTCTGGAGCTGACACGTGGCAGCCCCAGAGGCCGCCACGTGTCAGTGGTTTTTGGGCTTTTTAAATCTTCGTTTTTATTAAAAAAAAAAATAAAAAAAAATAATTAAATCCAACGCACGTGCCCCTCACGTGACTCGACCTTAGCCCCTGCCACGTGTCAGGATCGCGGCCGTTCGATCAGCGGCCGATCGAACGGCCGCTGGCCTTCGTCTACCTCCCGCGCCTCTCGCCCCGCAACCTCCTCCGCGATCTCCGCCAGCCAACCTACTTCCCCCGACTTCGCCGCAGCCGTTGACCTCCCAACGACGCCCCCGCCGAACTCGCACCGGCCAAACCAACCCTCGCCGCCACCAACCATCCGCACTCCTCGCACCCCTCGCGTATTTAAGAAACCCATCGCCGCCTCTGCCAGACCATCCGTCGACCCCCGCCCTAAAGGCTCCTTCGAGGTGGTGACAGCCCTCTACCCCGGCGAGATCCGAGCTCTTCGAGCTCGTCGCAGCGCTTCTCCGAGCCTGCCCTCGCTCCGGCCACCCGTCGCCGTCGAGCCCCTTATCCCTCTCCAGGTAATCTCTTTTTCTCTCTCTCTCTATCTCTCTTACTCTCTCTTCCGCCCTCCGCTCCGCTCCGCTCCGCCGATTTCGCCCTCCATCTGCTCCCGCTACGCCTCCGCGATTCCACCTTCATCTTCTCGCCCCGCCATCGGAACCCCCCTCCGCCTTCGCAACATCGCCACCTGGAGCTCAGTCAACGACCGCCGACGTTCCTCCAGCGACATTCGCCACGACGTCACCCTCGGCCGACACGCCAGCTCCGCCACTCCCGCCATCGACAACTGCTCCGCCTCCAACTTCATCATCTCCGACCGCTTCCTCCTTCTCCAGGAGCTACGCCACCGGCCACCTTCTTCATCGACCAGGACCACAACCGCCGCAACCGCCCTCTAGGCCGTGTGTCGGCCAGAGGGAGGTCCTCGACTTCATCTTCCCCGACTTCGCCATCTCCACCGAGCTTAAGGGCCCCTCCAGCTCCTCGACGACTACTCCTTCATCGACTTCCGCCGACAAGCATCGCCATCGCCCCCGCTCCGCCTTGCGCCCTCGACCACGCCACCGGGCCAGCTCCTCCTTCTCCGACTCGCCTCCGCCGACTCCGTCAGCAACCTGAGGCTCCCCCCAGCTCCGCCTCGACGACGCCCTCGCCTCACCTTCACTCGACCACCACCGGAGGTCGGCGCCAGCGCCACCGACTCCGCCATCGTCCACTCCGCCTCGGCCGGAGTCTGCCACCGCCAGCACCGGGCTCGCAGGCCGAGACCCCAGCACGCGCAAGGCGCGTGCGTGGGGGACGACAGGTGCCTTCATCCCCACGGGTCACGTGCGCTGCACGTGACCGCGTGGGTCATTTGCAGTCCGCCCCCCTGCGCTCCCCCATATTCGCACCAAGCTCCTCAGGCCAAGGTCACGTGCGTTGCACGTGACTCCTTGAGAAATTTGCAGAATTTCCCCCTAGTTTCTTGGTAATCACGCGAACCCCCCACTGCATTATTTCTTTATTTACTTTATTGCATCCGTACCCCTGTGTTCACCATCCATTTTAGAACTGTTCTCTACATCATTCTATTTATTTAAAAATAGCACTTTGTTCATCTCTTAATTCTCTACATTTTGACATGCTATGGATATTTTTGTGATTTACGGTTGATTAATAAATAAATATTTTGTGGAAATTAGAATATTTTACCCAATCTGTGCTCAGAAATTCATAGTTAATTAACCATTGCTCTAAAAATTCCCCAAAAATCACATATCGTAGAGATTAATTTGATTAACATTGTGCCCAAAAATCATTGCATTTGCATGCATCATTTGCCTTGTATAAATCATTTTGCATATTTCACTGTTTAATTTTTAATAGGTATTAGACCCCACATTTTTGTGATCTAGGATTTTTCTGGGATCCATCACCTAGTGATAGATCTTAGCTAATTCTAGTTCTCGAAAATAAGTAGGTTTAATATTTATTAAAATTAAATATTGAAAATCATTTTGTTTGCATTTAAAAATTCGTAAAAAAATTACAAAAAAAATTACTGTGCACTTATTTCATCATTCTTTACATCTCGGCCGAGTTTCGTAATTTTCGGACACCGTTTGAACGTATTTTACATTTTAGTCCCTAAATTAGGCCGCATTTGCATTTCGCATCTCATCTTGCATTGAAAAATTCCAAAAAAAATACCGCCTTGAAAACCGAACTAAAAATTGGATAGACATTAATCTAGGTTGTTCCTTTGCCTCCTTGTGATCGACCTTGGGACTTGCCCAAGTAAAATAAACATAAACCACGAGATTAAAATTGAATCATTATTTTGTGGTTATTTCTTGACTGTTTCCGAATCGCCGCCTACAACGACGACATATTTATTTTCACGATTGACGATTAAAAACAATTTCTTATCGCGGCTTTTCCGGGCTCGTCACCTATTTTTGAAGTGCTTTTGCAAGCTTCATGAGATGGGAATGGGTAACATAAGCTTTGCTTTATTTGGCTATATACACTCCGGTGGGTATTTCATTTTCTATCACACCCACCACTTTTTTGGAGTTTTTCTTTATTTTCACTTTTTTTGATGCGCATATGTACAACATATCTACATGGTGCAGCATATATACATAAGGAGTTTTTCCTCTTGAGCCAGTAGACTATCCCTCTTTTGAAGCATTATTGCAGCCCACAACTCCTGTCTTTAGACCTCAATGCTGCCAGACCAAGTTGAGACGCACTTCCTTCACTAAAAGAATACGAGAGGTTCCGCCTAGAAGTACTACCCTCGTATGCTACCCCAAGCCAAAGAAGCCTGCCTCCTCACCACCTCTTCCGTAGAGAGTTATGTGTAAGGTGCTGGTGCAAGTAAAGCCATTTTCTGTGAGAGTCGTGTGTGCGTTCTTAAGAGTTCTACTTAGGCTCATCAAGATGACATATGATCATAGCCTAGTGGACTCAAAGAATTAAGTCACCAAATAAACCTGAAAAGTCTTAACCCTAAGCCTTATAAGGTTCCTCTTAGAATAAGGTGGATTAAGATCTTAACCAAGCTCCATTTTTCAATTTAATTCCAGGCTAGTTAAAATGTCAACTATGATTCAGAAAAACTATACAAATATATACAAAAATATTTTTATGCAATTTTGAAAATATGCAAAATTTTTGAAAATGTTTGAATGAATGAATGCCTAAATGCAGAAGTTTTACAGACTATTTACACACATTTACACAAGGGTTTTTGCAAACTTTTTGTTTTTCAAACATTTTTACAAAAATTTTGTACTATATACATAATTTTGATATCAAAATATTTACAAACTCTTTACACAAAATATTTTTACAAACATTTGTACAAAAATAATTTTATAAATAGCTATGTATGTGCAAGAAAGAATTTTATGTACAAGAAATTTTTTAATTTTTATGTTTTTTTAGATAAAGAATTTTAGCCATTTTATTTATTAACACACTCACACAAAGTACGAGTTATGGCTAAAGTATATATGAAATATATACGACCCCCCCATACTTAGCTAGAACGATGCCCTCAGAGTGGATCAAGAGCGATGAAGAAGACATAACTCGTGCTTAGTATAAGGAAGTAAAAAAGAAATGGTATACTATAACGAAAAATCAAAGAATAGAATGAAAAAGGATCTCGTTGTTTCCCCCTATACTTAGGATCAAGTAATCCTAAGTATAGCAGATTGTTCATAAAGGGAAATCCGAGTGGAAGAATGTACAGGATCTACCTCCCATATACTTAGGGTAAAATATCCCTAAGTATAGGCATCAAAAATAGAGGTAAAAAGAATAAAAAAGGAAATCAAAAGTCTGACACCCCCTATACTTAGGGTAAAGTGCACCCTAAGTATAGCATAATCAAAGATGCAAATGGGGTGTTGGACTGAAGAATGGTATGATATGGACATTTGGATCTATACAAAGCGGAAGACAGTGATAATCAGGCGTGAAATGCAATAGATATGAGTCAAAAACCACATCTAATGCAAAATGAATAGGGGCGACATCAACGACCAGTGGCTCATGATCTAGATATGGTTTGAGTCGCAACCCGTTAACACGAAAGGTAGACTCAGATGACATCTCATATATGTCAATGCTTCCATTTCCATGTACCTTTCGGACTAGGTATGGTCCCTTCCATTTGCTCTGCAACTTCCCTGGAAATAATCTAAGCCTGGCATCGAACAACCATAATCCCTGATCTGGCTCAAATTGATTGTGGCTGATATGAGAATCATTCCACTCCTTCACTCTCTCATTGTATTGTAGACTGCTCAAAAAGGTTGCTTCTCTAAGCTCCTCTAGGGCTGCCAATTCTGCCATCCTCTAGTCTCCTACACTCAGTGGATCCAAAAGTATGTTTGTGACAGCCCAAAGTGACTTGTGCCTAAGCTCAACAGGTAAATGGTAGGGCTTTCCATAAACGAGACAAAAGGGAGATTACCCAAAGGAGTCTTGAAGGAAGTCCGATATGCCCATATGACCGAGTCCAAAAGCTGTGACCAATCCTTTCAGTCAGGGCAGACGACCTTCTGCAATTTAGTCTTGATCTCCCTGTTCGACACTTCAGCAAGACCATTGGTCTGAGGATGATATGGAGTGGCTACTGGATGGTTTATGTTGAACTCGCTAGCAAGGACCTTTACCTTATCATTGACGAAATGAGACCCCCCATCAGATATCAACACTCTAGGCACCCCAAACCGTGAAATGATATTCTTCCTTAAAAATCTGCTTATAGTCCTAGCATATGTGGTTCAGGCGGGGATGGCCTCGACCCAACGACTCACATAATCAACAGCCAACAGAATATACTCAAATCCCGGACTCTTAGGGAATGAACCCATGAAATCGATGCCCCATGCGTCAAAAACCTCACAGAAATGAATTGGCTGCATCAGCATCATATCACGTTGTCCACAAGTGTCCGTCCTCTGACAGTCAGTACACCTCTTCACGAATTCATCAGAATCCTTAAAGAGGGTAGGGCACCATAGGTCGGATTGGAGCACTTTCTGTGTCGTTCTCCTCCCAAAGTGATGTCCTCCTGCCTCAAGCTTGTGATAGTAAGTGAGGATGCTATGGTGTTCCTCCTGAGGAATGCACCGATGCCAGACGCTATCCCCTCCTTCATGATAAAGGATGTGATCCTCCCAAGGGTATAACTTGGCCTTCGCAAGGAAGGTCTCAAGTCGCTGCCTGGGACAACCTTGTGGAATTTTCTTGGAAACAAGATAATTCACAATGTCAGCATACCACGGGAGCGAGGCGATAGCAAGGATCGCCTCATCTGGGAAGGTCTTAGATATAGGATCAATTTGCTCAGATTCCTTAAGATGCTCTAATCGAGAGAGATGGTCCGCCACCACATTCTTGACTCCAGGCTTACCCTTAATCTCAATATCAAACTCCTGGAGTAGAAGGATCCATTTAGTCAGTCTCGCTTTGGCTTCCTTCTTTGCCATGAGGTACTTGATGGCAGTATGGTCTGTAATGATAATCACCTTAGATCCAATGATGTATGATTTGAACTTATCTAGGGCAAAGACTACGGCTAGCATCTCCTTCTCAGTGACAATGTAGTTTCGCTGCATGGCATCCAATGTACGGTTAGCGTAGTGAATAGCAAATGGTACTCCATCCCTCCTCTGTCCTAGCACGGCCCCTATGGCAAAATCGGAGGCATCTGTCATGATCTCGAATGGGAGAGACCAATCTGGCGGCTGAAGGACATGAGCCTCAACAACTAGACTCTTGAGAGTCTCAAATGACGCAAGACACTTATCATCCACAATAAACTCGGTGTCTTTGGTTAGCAAATCAGTCAACGGTCAGGCAATCCTTCTAAAATCATGAATGAAGCGTCGGTAGAAACCGACGTGCCCCATAAAAGGCCGTAATTGTCGCAAGTTGGACGGTGGACTGAGTTTCCTAATGATATCCACTGATGAATCCATGATTCATCACCTTTATTCTTTTATTTTAGCTTCATTTCAGTAGTCAAACCCTGTAAATACCTACTAATTTCATAATTTTACCATTTTGCATGCATTTGTTAAAATTGCATTCTTAACACTTTTTGTGCATAATAAAAAGAATAAAGAAGAAAAGAAAAAGAAAAGAAAAAAGAAAGGAGGTATTTATGCAATAAATACAGACTGACCCAAACCCCGAGAGAAGGTCAAGACAAGACCTGATCGACCAGAAATAAAGTAGGGGGAGATAGAGTCTTCTGTCCAAAATCCAAAAAATATTTTGTAAATATTTTTAATGTATATTTGTACAAAACTTACATTATTTTATTTGTACATAATTTGACTTCAAATTAATTATTTTTCCAAATAAAAGTTGTAAATAAAAATGTGTTGTAAATAATAAAAATAAGTGTGAAATAAAATAATGTATATATTGCAAATAATTACACCCAGAAAAAACCGCAAAGTGATAATTGAAATACCAATTCCGGCTTCATACGAATCAAATTGAACCAAACTCACTTCCGTTGTACTCTAAATTAAATTATCTTTCAAATGGCTATGATTTCATAATTTTGGAGTTACGATTGAAAAGTCGGTTTTCTAGGGTGTTTTGTAAAGTTTTCCCATATACTTGTTGTATATATTTTATTCATGTTTATGTTTATACATTATGTATATTATTATAAATATTGTTTTCATTAAAAATAAAAAAAATATTTAAATTAAAAATTAAAAAAATCTTTTATAAAAATTATATCCTTATTTATACATGTGTATATTGTATTATACTACATAATACTTGTATATAATTAACTTCCTTTTATAAAATTCAACCAAAAAAGTTAATTATCTAACTTTAATTAATTGATTTAATTTAATTACGAATTTTGTATTTATATTTAATTATTTAATTCTTTATTTGATTCGATAACTTACCTTTTATGTAAAGATTTGATTTTGTGCCTTAAATAGCCACCATTAAGGTGGCTAATTTGTTTTTGGAAATTAATTAATTAATTTATTTTAAATAAATCTGAATTTCATTTTTATTTATTTAATTAATTTAATTAATTTATTTATTTAAATAACCACTAATTACTTTCCTTATGTGTGAATGTCTTCCATTTCTGATTTTTGTCTCTTTTTAATGGGCTCCTCCTCCCTCATTTCCTCTGGATCAATCTTTGTTGGAGAGGAGCCCGATCTCCGAGAGCGATCTTGTCGAAGAAGGGTTCCTAGCCTTCGAGCCGTCCGGTGACAACGCGTCGGCCCTCATCGAGGCCATTATGGTATTTTCCGAACCCCGAGGTGAGATCCATTTTATTCCTTATCATTTTTCATAGGTAAATGTAGGTTCAATCTTTGCTTCAGTTTTATTAGTTTTTAGATCATTAAAAATCACAAAAATATTCACCACACTTTGATCCGATCCGACACCGGAATTTCCACCTCATTTCGTCTTCCTCTCATTTCCACATTCTACCTCATGCAACCTTCCACCTCCGACCACGCATGGTGGTCGGAGATACGGATCTCTCTTCCATATTGTAAGATCCGCCCATTCATGCATCCCATTATTGTGTATAAATAAAAAAATACATAAAATAGTTTTTCCTGTTTATCTGACATTTATTTTTGCAGGAAAAATTAAAAAAAATAGTTTTTCTTCTCTTTAATCTTTGTTTTACAGGTCAAAAAAAACAAAAACTTTTCTCTTTTTATTTTTGTTTATAGTAAAACAAAAAAAAGTTTTTTTACTGCTCTATTTACAGGTTTAAAAAGAAAAAAAACAAAAATAAATAAAAAATCAGGTTCTGAGGCCAGCCCTTGCACTGCAACCGCCGCGGCGCTGCAGTCGCGCCTCCCACGTGCATTCTCCAATGCGGCACAGCCCGCGCCAGACCACAGTGGCCCTCTCCGTGCACGGCCTGCCGCTCTTCATCGCCCGCGCGCATTGCCCAACAACCATCTCTAGCACTCGTGCAGGCACCTCCTACGCCCTGTCGCATCATCACCCTCCCCGTTCGACGTGCGACAACCATCCTCCAGCCGCGCTTCGTGCGGCGCTGCTCTACCGCGACCCAGCTCCGGCGCACGACACCCATGCGCGAACGCTCCCAGCGACCGCTCCTTCACCGTTGCCCCTGCCCCGGCCTACTCTCGCGTGAGGCGGCACCGCCTGCGTGACCCGAGGCGCCGCCCGCAGCACCGTCCTCCTCCGTGCGGCGTGCGCGCCCCCGCGCCCAGCGGCAGGCCTCTGTCGCTCATCGCATCTCCAGCCCGAAGCCCCCGTGGTCGACCTGGCATCCTCTGCACTCGGGCCCCTCGCCAGTACCCGACCTCCACGATGCCCGCTACCCACTGTCCCGTGCTGCACAGCGGCGGCGGCAACCCCCACCTTTAGCGGATACCTTCCCCCCACGTTGAAACGAAGGAGGAGTATGAGAACCCTATGTTGTTTTTAAAATAAAAAATTAGGTAATTTTCACTTTTTCCTTTTTATTTATTTATTATTATATCATGATGCAAAAACTTTTAATATTTGCAATTTGGTCTCTGTAAATTCTAGATATTGAGCTTGCTTGATCTTTGTGATTAAATAAATGTTTACCATCCTCTAAAAATTTTGTAAAAATTTATGTAAGCTCTTGTTATGCGTATGAATATAATATACATTTTTCATAGCATTTGGTTGACTTTTGATGTTTTTAAAAATTAGAAAATAGTGATATTTTGTCCACTTGAAATCAGAAAATTCATAAAAATTCGAAAAATTACTTAAAAATACCAAAAAAATAGTTTATGTTTATTTTGGTGTGTTTTAATTTCTAACAAATTTTTATGCATTAACTCTTTATAAAAATCAAAAAAATTACGAAAAACAAAAATTCTTAAAAAAATTGTAGAAACATCCAAAAAATTGTGATTTCACACTCTGATTATAGATATTTCTTTGTTCTTTATTTTAAAAATAATTTCCAGAATATTGGGCACTTAAAGTATTTTTAAGTTGCAAAATAATCTTGGTTGTGCATTGCTTCCCTTGTTTTCCACTGTTTCATTTTTAGAAAATCACAAACATCAGAAAAATTCGAAAAATTTTCCAAAAACATTTTAAAATATATAAAAATCAAAAACATTTTCTTTTTAATTTTCTGAGGATTTTTGACCTTTTTGAAAAATACTAAAAGAGTTTGGTGATGTGTATTGTTTATATTTTGTGCTTGTTTCGAAAATTTAAAAAAAATAAAAATTCAAAAACCACTAAAATTCATTTTGGAATTCTGACTACATAGTTTTTGAATCGTGCTCCTTGTGTTCGACCTTGGTCGCTATACTAGGTAAAAAGAATAGCGAAAATCGCTTACATTATTTTTATTGATTCATCTTTTTTTGAATGGTTTAAATATTTTTCTCGTTGATCGAATCGAGTGGTTGTGAACAACGATACAATTGCATATTATTTTATCAATTTTGACCTATCGTATTTTGTGTCATCATCCACCTTGGCCGGATCGACCTCCATGCCCCTGTTGGAGATGATATGACCAAGCACCGTCCCTTAAGTCACCATGAAGTGAGTCTTCTCCCAAGATAGCACAAGATGGATCTCGATGCATCGCTGAAGGACGCGGTCTAGGCAGCCAAGACAAGCATCAAACCCATTGCCATACACCGAGAAGTCATCCATGAAGACCTCCAAGCACTCACCCACCATGTTCGAAAAGATGGACAACATGCACCTTTGGAATGTCGCTGGAGCGTTACATAGACCAAAGGGCATCCGTTTGAAAGCATATGTCCCAAAGGGACAGGTGAATGTGGTCTTGTCCTGGTCTTTGGTCGCAATGACCACCTGATTGTAACCGGAGTACCTGTCAAGAAAGCAGTAGTGACTCTTCCCAGCTAGCCTCTCTATAATCTGATCAATAAAAGGAAATGGGAAATGATCCTTCTTGGTGGCCTGGTTCAATCATCTGTAGTTCACACAGACCCTCCAAGAAGTGGGTACCCGAATAGCGATCTCCTCTCTAGACTCACTCACAACTGTAGTGATGCCCGTTTTCTTGAGCACCACATGTAATGGACTAACCCACTTGGAGTCGGAGATGGGGTAGATAAAATCGGTGCTCCACCATTTCAAGATTTCCTTCATGACAACCTCCCGAAGGTTCGGGTTCAGCCGCTGTTGGAACTCACGCGACGGCTTGGCGTCCTCTTCGAGATAGATATGGTGGGAGCATAGGACCGGACTTATCCCCTGGAGATCAGCTACACTCCATCCTATCGCCTTGCGATTCTTTTCAAGAACCTCCATCAAACGAGATTCTTTCTCTCCAGTCAAATCCACTGAGATAATGACTGGGTGCATCTCATGCTCGCCCGCAAGGAACCTATACTTCAGCAACTACGGCAAGGGCTTCAGCTCTGGACAAGTGGGAGCTGGCAGATCTGGCCACTGAAAGGTCTGAGTGAAAGCTGCCAAATCTGCATAGGAGAACTCTCGCTGAACATGAAAATCTGGTGAAGACTTCTTTGCTGGTGTATCTGTACTCTGAATGGGATCAATCTCCACCCTAGCTGCTGGCTCTGTGGGAATCAGACATGGAAATGACCAAAATTGGTCAGAAAATCTAACAAGGTAAAACAAACACTATATAATTTTTTGTAATTTAAAGAGGTTTTATAATATTTTTTTGTGATTTTTAAAGTTAGACAGTAACAATAATGCTTGTTTTTGAATTTTTAAAAATAACAAAAATAATAAAAAATGTCTCCAAAAATTAGAGAAAATTTTACATCATGGCAGGAGCCATATGTCCAATTTTCATCGAATTTTGAGTTAATTTGCTATTTTAGTAAAAATAAAAACCAAGGTATAGTGCACAGGGACTGTACGCAAATAACACAAGTTTCAGGGGGTCCGGCGCAATTTCTCCAAGGTTGCACACGCGAGGCGCGTGACCTGGGCACACAGGGACCTAATTGCAAGAGAACTTAGGTCCATGGACTAGTTAGTACTTTTACTAAAAGTCCAGGGGCGTAAGTGTAAATTACCCACCAAATAAAGCACATGCACAATAAAACATTCACAGGGGTATTTATGCAAATACTACAAAGTTAATTTCATTTAATAACACCCTAGATCATCAAGGCTATACATGCAATTAACCCAAACAATCACGTGTCAAAGCGCGTGTTCCACTACAAGCAGGGGTGTAAAAGCAAATACTAAAAACGACAGGGTCCACTATGCAATTTACCAAACACAAATAAAATGTCTAAAATATTTACAGGACTACAGCAGAACAACTAAGAAACTAAGGGCCTAAGAAGAAATTTACCCTTTATTAAATCGAGGGATGGATGGCTGCCACGTGGAGATCCAACGGTCGTAGGAGGGTGGCGCCTCAACAAAGGAGCCCTCAGTTCTGATCGAACGGCTGCGGGCTCACCACGTGGCTGATCTGACGGTCCTCGCATGCTGTGGATGAACCTCGCTACATCGACGGCCACAATCATTCCTCCAAGGATCGAACGGTGATGGCTGCTCCTGGCGTGGACGTCTGAGATCTAATCTGGAGCTGGAGGGGGGATCGGACGGCTCTGGAAGGTCCTCGATGAACTGGATGCCGACGAGGTTCGCCGGACTCGTGCGGGTGCTGGGGGCCTCCTTGCGGGCTGCTACTGATCGAAGAAGATTCACCTTGGGCTCCTGCGTCGACTGGAATCCTCCGATGATGCGACAGAGCTCCGGAGAGCTCAGGCGACGTCGGCGGAGGCGGAGGTGCTGTGCCTGAGTGTCGAGCCCTCAGATGGGCTCCTCTGGTCCTGCAAAATGACGCAACACACTCCTGGGTCGAGGGCAAAAAGCCTCGACCCGGTTAGGGGTGGTGGATGTGATCGGTGCGTCGGGGCGAGGGGGTTCCGGTGAGGCGATGGCAGAGGAACCCCAAATCCCAGCTCCTGTGCGAGCTGGGTTGGATGAGTGGGTGGAGAAGGTGCGCAGAGGGAAGGCGGAGATGATGGGAGATTCCGATGATTGGGAAGAAGACGAGAGTGGTCGGAATCGGCGATGAACTGCGACTGCGGAAATTGGGCGAAACGAAAAATTAGAGAACTAGGGAAAGAGAAGGGGCTACCTACTGGATGCTGTCGACTGTGGAGGAGCTGGGGATGCTCCAGGTCCTTGCCTCGAGGACCGTTGGTGTCCGAGGCTCGAGCGTCACCTCCAGGCGGCGCACGGCGGTGCAACGTCACAGGATCAGTGGCCTTCACGCTCCCTCCTCGCTGCAACTCCACTGGAAGCGAGTTGTCACTCTCGCGGATGCGATGGAGGTCCTTGGGTGGAGAACGGATGAGCCAAAGATGAGTGAAATGGGAGGCGGAGCTAGGACTTTATAAGGCAAGGGGTCCGGTTAGATCAGGCCGGGCAGGACACGGCGAGGCGCGGATCCCAATGAAATCACCCAGGCGAGGATCTCGGATTCACCAGGAAAAAGTAGCGCCCGGGAAGATCGGATTTGGTGATCGGATCGTGACGCAGTAACTCGGCGAAGTCGGATTGGGCGTCACTGACCCGTGGGAAGTGGTCCAAGGGGGGGAGTTGACCGGGGGGTCAATGTCCCCCGTGGACCAATGGGGACAGGCCACGTCAAAAAGATTTAGAAATTAGGAATAAATTAGTAAATGGCCGAATCATGAAAAACTTAAAACATAGAAAATGTTTATTTTATTTTTTCTATTTTTTTGGTGATTTTTAATTAATTTTTCAAAGTAAAATAAGGTATTTACACTATAGTGCTATACATAGGTATTTACACAATATTGATTTTTACTTTTTGATTTTTAATTAATTATTTTTGTGCATTTTTATTCCCATTTTATATTTTATTTATTTATAGCATAAAAATAGGAATAATTTGGTGTTTTTATTTTATTTTTATTATTTATATACAAGGGTGAAATAATTAGCTATATACATATATATACATGGTATATATACAATATTCTTTTTGGTTTTTAATTTTGTTCTTTTTATTTGATTTTTGTTTTTATGGTTTTTACTTTATTTATTTACAACATAAAAGATAGAATATATACAACTTTTTAGGGATTTTAATTTATTTATTTACAAGGCTAAATAAATATAGATAAGTGTTCTATGTACAAGGTGAATATATAAAAGTGGATATTTTTGTTTTCTTTTTAATTTTTCTATATATATATATATTTATTTATTTATTTATTTGGATTTTCTATTTACAAATATTTACAAATGTATACAAAAACCATTTTATTTTATTTTTAGAGGAAAATATATTTATTGTATTTACAGGTATATTTACACACATGAGCTCCCTATGTCTCTCTACTTTGGCTTTTATGCGGTCAGGCCCATGCTGAGCCCTCCCTTGGGATTAGGTTGCTCAATATTTATTCTAAATATTTCCCTCTTTTTCTTTTTATTCTTTATTCTTTTATTTTTGCACAAAAACATGCTAATTATTAGTTTTTACACTATGCATGCTTTTGGTAATTATTTGTATTTACAAACATATACATGCATTTGCAAAGGTTTTTGTAGCTAAAATATAAGAATAAAGAGTGATGAATGAGTATTCATCACCCCCCTATACTTAACTTTGCTAGTCCCTTAGCAAACACTTATTTGAAAAAGAAGTGAAAGAGAAAGAAAAAGAAAAAGAGGAGAATGTACATGGATCAAGGTTGAAAATTAAACTTGCCTTCATTAAATTGAATTATGGAGCTCGATCGGATCTTTGGATTATTAATGTGTCGGAACCCTATTTGGACTTAAGCTTAAAACTCAACATCCTCTAAGTTCCACCAATCTATAATCAAGACTCCTCAACAATCCCGATCAGAACAAGTCATCAAACACAAACCCTGAAGACCATGAATCTTTCCTTGTACTGTGAATGTGAGGTATAAGCTCTCCACCTCAGAAATGGCAACTTGAAAACCCTCCCCAACAAGGTAACTCTATGACCCCAATCTGGCCCCTCTTTCCTCGAGGAACGGGGTATTCCCTTCTAAGTTCAAGTTCAACCGGCTCAAGAAGAGGAGGAAGAAGAGAATGGACCATGGCCAGTGTAGCCATGTATCCTTGGGAGCTCGACCAGTGTAGCCAAGTCTCCCTGCTGCAAGCTACATAAGGTGGGACATGAATCTCAAGCTTTGCTTATTTGCACTCTATATACATACTCCGGTGGGATTATCATTTTCTCTCAGACCCACCACTTTTTTGGAGTTAATTTTTTTTATTTTTTTTTCAAGTGAATCTATACAACATATACATGTGCAGCATATATACAAGGAGTTTTTCCTCTTGAGCCAGTAGACTATCCCTCTTTTGAAGCATTATTGCAACCCACAACTCCCGTCGTTAGACCTCATGGCAACCATACCAAGTTGAGACGCACTTCCTTCACTAAAAGAAGAAGAGAGGTTCCGCCTAGAAGTACTACCCTCATATGCTACCCCAAGTCAAGGAAGACTGCCTCCTCACATCTCATCCGTAGAGAGCTCGGTGCTAAGTGCGGTGTCCAAGTAAAGCCATTGTCTATATGAGTCATGTGTGTGTTGTTAAGTGCTCTACTTAGGCTCATTGAGATGACATGTGATCATAGCCTAGTGGACTCCAAGAATTAAGTCACCATGGACCTGAAAAGCCTTAGACCTAAGCCCTATAAGGTTCCTCTTAGAAATTAGGTGGATTAAGATCTTAATCAAGCTCCATTTCCCAATTTACTTCCAGGCTAGTTTAAATGTCAACTATCATCCAGAAAAACTATATACATATATACAAAGATGATATTTACACAATTTTTACGAACATGCAAAATTTTTGAAAAATGTTTTAAAATCATGAATGGATGAATGCATGAATGCAAGGTTTGCAAGAGTATTTACACACATTTACAGAAGATTTTTGCAAACTTTTGATTTTCAAAACATTTTGGAAAAATTTTGTACTATATACATAATTTTGATAAGAAAATATTTACACAAACTTTACACAAAAAGTTTTGAAAACATTTTTACAAACATAATTTGTACATTAGCTATGTATGTGCAATAAAAGAATGTTTATTTACAGGAAAAATTTTTAATTTTTGTGGTTTTTAAGGTTTTTAGCCAATTTTATTTATTAACACACTCACACAAAGTACGAGTTATGGCTAAAGTATATATGAAATATATACACACCCCCCTATACTTAGCTCGAATGATGTCCTCAGAGTCAAGAGCGATGAAGAAGATATAACTCGTGCTTAGTATAGGGAAGTGAAAAGGAAGGCTATATACAAAGACGAATGAATGAATAGAAACTCAAGAAGACCTCGGTTTTTCCCCCTATACTTAGGATCAAGTAATCTTAAGTATAGCAGGTTGTACACAAAGGGAAAATCGAGTGGAGAATGTACAGGGTCTACCCCCCCCACCCCTATACTTAGGGTAAAATATCCCTAAGTATAGGCAGCAAAACAGGGATAGAAAGAATCAAAAGAAAACTCAAAGGTCCTACATCCCCCCTATACTTAGGGTAAAGTATACCCTAAGTATAGCATAATCAAAGATGACGAACGAGATGTGGGACTAAAGAATGTGATGATATGGACATCTGGATCTATACAGGTCGGAAGAACAGTGAAACTCAGGCATGAGATGCAATAGATGTGAATCAAGAGACCACATCTCACGCAAAATGAATCGGGGCAACATCAACGACCCGCGGCTCATGATCTAGAAATGGCTTGAGCCGCTGGCCGTTCACTCGAAAGGTACTCTCAGAAGACAACTCGGATATGTCAATGCTACCGTTGTCGTGTACCTTTCTCACCAATTAGGGTCCCTTCCATTTGCTCTGTAGCTTCCCTGGAAATAGACGAAGCCTAGCATCAAACAACCATACTCTCTGTCCAGGCTCAAAATGTTTGTGGCTGATGTGAGAATCATGCCACTCCTTCACTCTCTCCTTGTACTGTAGGCTGTTTGAGAAGGCGGTATCTTTAAGCTCCTCCAAGGCTGCTAACTCTGCCCTCCTCTGGTCTCCTACACTATCTGGATCAACAAGTATCTCAGTGACTGCCCAAAGTGACCTGTGTCTCAACTCTACAGGTAAATGGCACGGCTTGCCATATACGAGGCGAAAAGGAGATGTGCCCAATGGTGTCTTGAAAGACGTCCTATATGCCCACAAGACCGAGTCCAAAAGCTGTGACCAATCCTTTCGGTCAGGGCGGATGACTTTCTGCAATATAGTCTTGATCTCCTATTCGACACCTCGGCTAGACCATTCGTCTGTGGATGGTAAGGAGTAGAAACTCGATGGTCTATGCCGAACTCGCTGGCAAGGGCCTTCACCTGGTCGTTGATGAAATGAGACCCCCCATCTGAAATCAATACTCGAGGTACCCCGAACCGCGTGATGATGTGCTTCCTCAAAAATCTGCAAACTGTCCTGGCATCAGCGGCTCGGGCATGGATAGCCTCAACCCAATGACTAACATAGTCAACGGCTAGCAGAATGTACTCAAATCCCTGACTCTTAGGGAATGGACCCATGAAATCGATGCCCCATGCGTCAAAAACCTCACAGAAGTGAATGGGCTGCATTGGCATCATGTCACGCTGTCCACAAGTGCCCATCCTCTGACAGTCAGTACACCTCTTCACGAACTCATCAGAGTCTTTAAAGAGGGTAGGCCACCACAAGTAGGATTGGAGCACTTTCTGTGCCGTTCTCCTCCCAGAATGATGTCCTCCTGCCTCAAGCTTGTGGCAGTAAGTGAGGACGCTATGGTGCTCCTCCTGAGGAATTCACCTACGCCAGACGCTATCCCCTCCTTCGTGGTAAAGGATGGGATCCTCCCAGTGGTAGGACCGGGCCTTCGCGAGGAAGGTCTCAAGCCTCTGCCTGGGCCAACCTTGTGGGACTTTCTTAGCAACAAGAAAGTTCACAATATCAGCATCCCACGGGAGTGAGGTGATAGCAAGGATCGCCTCATCAAGGAAGATCTCACAAATGGGATCAATCTGCTCAGAATCCTCAGGCTGCTCTAATCGGGAGAGATGATCCGCCACCACATTCTTGACTCCAGGCTTATCCTTGATCTCGATGTTGAACTCCTGGAGTAGAAGGATCCATCTAGTCAGTCTGGCCTTGGCATCCTTCTTTGCCATGAGGTATCGGATGGCAGTATGATCAGTAAACAGGGTCACTCTAGATCCAATAATGTACGATCTGAACTTATCTAGGGCGAACACTACGGCTAGCATCTCCTTCTCTGTGACTGTATAATTCCGCTGCGCGGAATCCAATCTGCGGCTAGCGTAGTGGATAGAAAATGGGACTACATCCCTCCTTTGTCCCAGCACGACCCCCACGGCAAAATCGGAGGCATCCGTCTTGATCTCGAATGGGAGAGACCAATCAGGCGGCTGGAGAACAGGAGCCTCTATAACACACTGCTTGAGAGTCTCAAAGGACGAGAGACACTTGTCATCGACAAGGAACTCGGTGTCTTTCGTCAGCAGGTCAGTCAACGGTCGGGCAATCCTGCTGAAATCATGAATGAATCGTCGGTAGAAATCGACGTGCCCTAGAAATGACCGTAACTGCCTCAAATTGGACGGCGGTGCGAGTTTTTTAATGACATCTACCTTGGCCGGATCAAACTCCATGCCCCTGTTGGAGATGATATGGCCAAGCACTGTCCCTTGAGTCACCATGAAGTAACTCTTCTCCCAAGATAACACCAAGTGAACCTCTATACATCGCTGAAGTACTCGGTCTAGGCAATCAAGACAGGAGTTGAATCCGTCTCCATAAACCGAGAAATCATCCATGAAGACCTCCAAGCACTCCCCTACCATGTCCGAAAATATCGACAGCATGCATCTCTGAAAGGTCGCATGGGCATTGCATAGCCCAAATGGCATGCGTCGGAAGGCGTATATGCCGAAGGGACAGGTAAAGGTGGTCTTGTCCTGGTCCTCGGGAGCGATGGCCACCTGCTTGTAGCCCGAGTACCCATCCAAAAAATAGTAGTGGCTCTTCCCTGCCAGTCTCTCAATGATCTGATCAATAAAGGGCAGGGGGAAATGATCCTTCTTGGTGGCTTGGTTGAGTCTCCTGTAGTCAACACAGACCCGCCAAGAAGTGGGTACTCGTGTAGCAATCTCCTCTCCAGACTCGCTAATCACTGTAGTGATGCCCGTCTTCTTGAGCACCACATGCAAAGGGCTGACCCACTTGGAGTCGGAGATGGGGTAGATAAAATCGGCGCTCCACCATTTCGATATCTCCTTCATGACAACCTCTCTCAGATTCGGGTTCAGCCGCCGCTGGAACTCACGTGATGGCTTCGCCTCATCCTCGAGATAGATATGGTGGGAGCACAGGGCCGGACTTATCCCCTGGAGATCTGCTACGCTCCATCCAATCGCCTTGCGGTTCTTTTCAAGAACCCCCATCAAACGGGATTCTTGCTCTCCAGTCAGATCGGCGGAGATGATGATTGGGTACATCTCAGGCTTACCCGCAAGGAATCAATACTTCAGCGAAGTAGGGAGCGGCTTCAGCTCTGGACAGCTGGGTGCTGGTGGATCTGGCCTCTGGAAAGTCTGCGTAAACGCTGCCAAATCTGCATGGGAGAACTGAAACTCTCTATCAATCTCAGAAACTGGAGAAGGTTGCCCTGATGGACTGTCTCTGCTCTGCTCGGCATCTACCTCCTCCTCAGTTGTAGGCTCAATGGAAATCAGGTCTGGCATGTAATCATCACAATCTGCCCAATCAGACTCTAACTCCGAGGGATCTGTATCACCTGAGGTGGCCTCAGCACCACCATCATCACAAAAATCAGTGTCGCGGTCGAGAACCGGCTCTTCTGCCTCAGAAGTATCCTGAACCAGGAATGTGCTCTCCAAGCTCTCCTCTGCTGTCGTCTCTGCATCAGCGGGATCTGAAAATGAGAGGATGGCTTGTGCTGCTGGGTCTGCCCATACTGCCTCATCGTCTGTGATCACAAAGTCACAGTCCTGGTGGATGTCTAACCCTGCATCTGTCAGCTGCTCTATGTCTGAAGTCGTCTCTGAGCATGATCTGTCTCTGGCTCAGTTGTCCTCGACCGTCTCTATTTGTACACTTTCGCCCTCGACGCGAAAGTATACCTTCCCACTGTCATGGTCAGTCACCTCCTTGGCTGTGGCCAAGAACATACGACCGAGAATGATGAGGGTATCGGTCACTGAATCAGGGATCTCCATGTCCAGCACTACGAAGTCCATGGGGAATTGCATGCCCTGAATAGGGACGACAATGTCTCGCAACAACCCTTTTGGCCTCTTGACAGATCGATCAGCAAATTGAAGGACTGTCCTGCTCTATCTAAGAGTGCCCAACTCGAAGTGGTCGAGAAGGGCTGCCAGAAGGAGGTTGATCGACGATCCGCTATCTAATAGAGTGTGGTCGAACCTCTGCTCACTGATATGGCATCTGACATACGGGGCTCCTGAATCTGGCCTCTTGGCCGACAGACGGTTCTGGATCGCGAAACACATGGCTTTCGTCAGCACATGGATCTCTGAGTGGTGGTTCCTCCTCTTCCTCCTAACCGTGGTCCTGTCTCTTAGTGAACATTGAAGAAGGGGGATGTGCTGCAAAGCCTCCTGAAGAGTCAGCTGTATGTGAAATCGATCTATCATCTGCAGGCTGAACTCTTCCTGCTCTCTCTTTTTTGGATTTTCTTTTTTCTTCCCCTTCCCCATCTGTAGGGCTCTAGGGAAGGGGATCACAGGGTCCTTCTCAGATGAAGGACTAGGAAAAGGTCTAGACGGCTCGACGGCCGGATCTACACATACATCATACACCACAGTGGGACCAGAAAAAACCAAACCTTTTCCTTTATTCACAATAGAGTTCCTAGATACATCAGAAGTAGGAAAAACAACAGGTCTCTCTAAATGAACACGGGTGGCCTCTGCACCACCATCGGCTGGATCAACTGGAAGACTTGCGGCCTTAGTACCGCGCTCTGGCTCGGCATTGTGGGTGGCCTCAATACCACCTCCTCGAACTGGTGAATTGGCGGCCTCAGCACCGCCTATGGAATCAGCATCCTTGGTAGCATGAGTACCACCGTCATCATCTCTAGCGGCCTCAGAACGGCTCTCCTCCTCCTCGTCGGGCGCTCTAGGTGTGTCCTCATTGTGCCGCTCAGATGAGGCGCCGCCTGCTGGCATCCTACCGCTCCTAAGTGTGACAAAATCAGTATCAAAAAGATATCCAGTCATATCACCAAATGCATCATTAGGAGTGGTATACTTAGTACAAGCTACCTGCTCAGATTTCCTCTTCAGGATGTTGGGGTTCGGCTCAATCTGGGCAGGGATGACGGCCTTCCCTCTCACAATGTCCCGCATCTCCTGGCGGAACTCGTCCATCTCCTGTCGGAAAGTAGCCTGCTGATCGGTGAGAAGGCGGGCTATATCATCCAAGGCAGGGCTCTCGTGAGAGCCTGACGGGTAGCCTCTCTGGTAGGGAGGCTGCTGGAACTGGTGCTGTGGCTGAGAGGGGTATGGGTGATGATGCTGCTGCTGGTGGTGAGGTTGATCTCGCCTCCAAGACTGTCCCTGCTTGTAGGGACAAGGACCATACGACGATTGTTGCTGCTGCTGTGGTGGGTACACTGGGGGCTGTTGCTGCTGGTGATCTCTCTGATGGCTGTACTGGCCACCCTGACCTGATGGTTGCTGCTGGGGCTGGGTACCTCCGGTCCCCCAACGGAATCCGGGATGGTCTCGTCGGATACCGGGCTGGGGGCGGTCATACCAAATCCCGTTGACCTCCATCAACGGCTCTGCATCGTACTGGGGTGGTGGGAGTACTGCCAGAGGCTGATCCGGCTGGTATACCACCATCTGCAAGTCTGGAGATGGTGGTGACTGGTAGGTGGGCTGCGGCTGCTGGTACGGCTCCGCCTGTACAAGGTGAACCTGTCTAGGCTGCTGGTGAGAGCTGGAGCACTGGGATGAACTGATGCTGCTGCCGGAATCGCCTCGCGACTGAAGACGGAGCTGGGAAGCCGTCTGTGCCTCCTGGAGACACATGAGCTGGGTCTTCATATCGCTCAGAGTCTGTGCCATCTGCTCCATCTGAGTGATGCCCTGGCACTGCTTCTTCTCAATCAACTCCATCCGGTCCAGCTTCTCGTTGATGATCCCCATGTCCGCGGCTGATGATTCGGCCTGTGCTGCTGCTACCACGGACGAACTGGAAGGACCGGCGTCGACCCGTGCTATCCTCTGGTACTGCACGGTCTGTGGCTGCTAGGGTCTGCCCTGAGTGTACAACCGAGTCTGGGACATCACCATGTAGTTCTCAGTCATCTCCTCGTAGATGGCCCAGACCTGGTCGTGATCCTTGGCGAAGTAAGACCCGCCACAAGAAGCGTTCACCAAGCCCTGAAGCTCTGATGTCAGCCTGCTGAAAAAGCTCTACACGAGGTTCAGCTTGGAAATGTCGTGGTGCGGGCATCTATCATTCAGCTCTCTGAACCTCTCCCATGCCTCATGGAACTGCTCGTTGGGGAGCATGGAGAAGTTGCTGATCAGGGCTCTCGCGGCATCGGTCCGCCCGAGTGGATAGTACTTATGCAAGTACTCGGTGCAGAGCTGCTCCCAAGTGTAGACAAACTTCCCCAGATGTTTCAGCCAGGTGGCTGCTCTGTCTGCCAAAGAGAAGGGGAAGGCAATCATCCTGATGGTATCCTGGTCCACCTGACGATCGTGGACAGTACTACAAATCATGAGAAACTCCTGGAGGTGGAGATGGGGCTCCTCGGTGGCGAGCCCATGGAAACGGGGGAGGAGCTGCAAGGTGTTCGGGGGGAACTTGAAGTCCACCACGATGGCTGGTAAAACAACCCAGTGATGCATCAGGGTCGATCCGGGGTTGTGCAACTCCCACATCGGTCTCGGTGGGTCTCCTGTTCCTGCCGAGGCGGCTGCCGCTGTGGCGGCGGCCACTGCGGCTGTTGCGGCTGCTGCTGCTGCATCATCTGGGACTCTCGGCCCGTATCTACGCTGCTCTTGCTCTGCTCTCATCTGCTCCATCTCTCTCCTCATATCTAACAAGAAGCTCCCTGATCCCTCAACTGTTGCTGCACTGTCTCGAGGGAGGCGATCATGGTGGAGTTGATTGCACCCTGGTCCAGAATAAAATGCCCGGGTTGTGGACCTCTAGAGCGATCATCGGAACTGCAGGCCTGAAGGATATGGTTAGATCCTCAAGCGCATCATGGAAGCGTGAGCGTCGTATCGAATACGACGAGGAGCGACTAGTCGCACTATTTGCTCGATGCAGCGGAATTTAAAAAATTTTATACGACGAAACCACATGATCCAAGAACACTTCTCGGATCGTTTCGTCTAAACCACAAACAAGTAATTAGAATTACCTCTTGAAGCGTGGTTGCGATCAAGTCTCTAAATGAAGAGACCTCCTGTCTCAAGTCCGATCCGACGGAGGAGACGCTTGCGAGCGCGGGGATGAACCGCGTGCTTCTCGCAATCCATGTTGATGATCCAAGCGGCGGATCTCCTGATCTCGACACACGAGATCCGACGTCTTCTTCACGAGCGAGGCGCACCGAAGGAGACGGAGATCCACGAGCAGAAGAACGGGCAGCATAACGACGATGCCGCGGCGATGGAGAACCTCTCCATGGCATCCATGGTGGACGGCCATAAGAGGGAGAGAGAGGGTTGACCTCTAGAGAGAAAGAGAGAGAGAGAGAGATGTTTCTCAAGCATTGTGTGTAAAATAGAGAGCATGGTATGCCTCTCTATTTATAGGGTTTTGGGATCCATGGATCTCAATCCATGTGACATGTAAAATCAATGGATGAGATTGATTTATGTCAATCCAATGGTCAAGATTGTTGTTGGTAAAAGCCAACAACTTGTGATTTAATTTGATAAAAATATATTTGATAAATCAAATAAATATTAATACCATATTAAATCAATCAAATAAGGAGAGAGGAATCAAGAGAGATCAACCTTCCTCTTTGGAAGGGGGGGACGGCCACCAATTTCACAAGGAAATTGGTGTCGCCCCCCTCTTTCCAAAAGGGAGGTCAATCTCATGGCAATCCATGAGATTGCACATCTCCTTGAATTTCTCTCTACTTATTTTCCAACAACAATTTGTTGGTATTTTAATTCACCAAAATAATTCTCAATTAATTTTGGGAATATTGCAATCTTGACATTGGAATATTGTGAATCATATTCACAACCCAAAACAAAATGTAATTTACATTTCCAATTAATTAGACAATGTGTATCCAATACACATTAATAATTAATCTACTAATATAAATTATATTTAACTCTCTCTAATACATTATAAATCACATTTATAATATATTATGGATAATTGGATATTACTATCCACATTATTCTTATCCTTGATAATTAAATCATATTTAATCATCTTGGATCTCTTTATCTCATGTGTTCAAATAATATGAATCACATTCACATTATTCACATCTTTGATAATAAAATCACATTTAATTATCTAAGATAACTCTCTTTATAATATGAATCAAATTCATATTAATCTTGATAATTAAATCACATTTAATTATCCATTTTCTCAATGCTCGGATACATATATCAACAATAGAATTATCCATGAACTCTTTCAAGGATAATGCGCTTTTTCCGCGAATACTTGGAGATAAGGACAGGGCGATTGTATTGTTCCACGTATAGTGACATGGATATTGAGATCACATCTCAAATCCAGATCTCGGGCCTCCCATAGATGCTTGATTAAATCAAGACCGCAAATCTAATCTTCTCATTGAATCTGAATTACATTCAGATCAATGTCCAACATTTGGACTAAGATCAGATTACTTCTCTACTGAGAGGAGTCACTAAAATCCAGACCCGTTTCATCACTCCCTAGGAATGGAAGCGTCATGGTTATACAACCGTTTATGATCACATCACCCTCAGGCATTCCCAATACCTGTACATCCTGCATACTGGAAGACCCAGATTAAACCCGAAGTATTGGATCAACTTTATACTGTCTACTTCATGGTTTTATCAGTAAGTTTCTCATTTGATCATTGGGAGATGGTATTGATCATATACTTTCCAAAAGCATATATCATACCTAGGTCTTGATCATATACTTTCCAAAAGTATATATCAAACCAACAAATTCAGTCAAGCTTCCAAAGCGAGACGACCGTGTGCACGGAATTTGATTCTTCCCAATATCTCATGAGTGAGCTCATGTCTTCCGGTTCAGTAGTGAACCTGTATGATCCCTTTGAGAGATCGTATTACTCATATGCCCTTATATGCACACCAGCGCGCCGGTGTATAGACCTTGATTAGGCCATCAACCTATTGGTCTGCCAAATGTACATACTTAGACATATAGTAACACATCTGTCTCCGGTCAGAGGATGTGTGCCTATATCATGACAGCATATGATACAGGACTTTGGTTATCTCGATCTCGTTAAGTCAACTCTTTGACCTAACTAATCTGACACCTCCGAATCTATATTCCTATGCAGAGGACCTGCATCAAGAAGTCAGTCAGATATCAGCCTAACTGAGAAAGGATTGCCATCTCCTACTCAGGCTGGAGATCATCTCTTAATAATCATTTATCGGTGCTTGATGAGTCCTCAATCTAACTCATTAGATATTCATCTAAGCACCAGCCTCTATGATTCAATAATTGAATCAACAGCTGTATGATCATTAAGATGGCCATGGTACATAACCCTAATTGTACTAAGGGACCTATTATGCAAATTATGTACTCTTTATTTCAGATTAAGGAGTGAATTGCAATAACATTTATTGCATAATGGCTCGCTGTGGGCTCGCATGTCCAACAATCTCCCACTAGCCCAAAGAGCCATTAATGGGCTAATCATTTAAACCCACACTCATGTGACAATCATAGGCTATTTAGAAAATAGCTAGGTAAGCTGATCAGTCACTCCGTTCCCAAGAGACTACGCCAAGTCCTTTTACGGCACTTGCATATCTCCTAGTAACAGTGCTCGCATCCAATGCGAATGTTGCATCTCATGCAACCGATACTCAATTTTGTTGGTTATAGTGTCCTTGACACTACATCTTATTAATTATCATAACCAGTATTCCCATAATCCTTATTAGAATACCTTCATTCCTAGAGATCTCTATCTCCTAAGGTATCTACAGTTAAGACCCTTATAGATCACTATCTACAAGGTCTTAAACCTTTGAAGATAAGACTTTGAGATCACTATCTCTAAGTTTCATCATCTTTGAAGATATTGTTATTACTGCAATCAAGTGTTTTATCTCCATAGTAGGATTAGTAACAGTTTACTATTCTCACTGCATGGCATACATCTGGCTCTTGTACACATCTAGCATATACCCAGCTTCTCATAACTGATGCACAAGTGCAAGCAGTTCTAGCATTCACTTCCTCAACTCTTTGAGATGCTATCCCTTTAGACAGGTCACTACCACATCTTAAGGGAAGGAAGCCTTTCTTGGAATTTTCCAAAATTGGAATAAGTCCAAGGTGTATTACTAATGTGACGGTCCCAATACCCTCTTCTCTTTGCTTCTGAACGACTTCAGAACTAAGATCTAAGAGGTATCCTTGAGATCATATCCCAAAGTATGGAACAACCAAATTGTAAAACACTTATTATTTATTCTTATATCATTTTAAATGATTAGAATAATATCTACATTTAGCACGATGAACACAATGGTACTCCCACTAAGCTTTACATGGTTCATCAAGATTCTATCTGAAATCATAACATTTACAATTTCATCAAATCTTATGTTCCAAATAGAAGAAGCTTTTTTTGGAGTCCAAAGATGGAGTTCTTCAGCTAGCACACCTTGCTTTCCTCAACCATGAAGCCCTGGGGCTACTTCATATGAATATCCTCAGAGAGGTATTCATAGAGGAATGCAATCTTGACTTACACCATGAAGATGTCATAGACAAGTTGTGTAGCTATAGTTAGCAATATTCTGATGGGTTAAAGCAAGGTCACTGGAGAGCAAGTCTCATCGTAAACGATGTCTTCTCTTCGGTGTGTAGCTCATGGCTACGAACCGTGCTTTGAAGGTCTCTACCTTTTCATCAGGTTCCCTCCTTCTCTTGAAGATCCATTTACATCTTAATGGGTCTGACCCATATAGGTGGATCCTCGAGGGTCCATATACAACACTTGTATATGAAGTCTACATTAGACTTTTATTGCTAACATCCATCTTTCCATGTCATGATCCTCGGGAGTTTCATCACATGAAGTCCGATCATTTTCAGATTTAATTGACACATGGAATTCATCCTCAAACTTAATTGAAGAGGTATTAATGTTTCATCTTTAATTATCTATTTTAATTTTCGATTTCAGGAGCCTCATTATCTTTTCAAGATTAAATGAGTTCCTTTACTTCATTTTCATCTTGATTCTTAAGAGAGTCATCCTATAAGAATCATATTCTCAAAGATGAGATCTTTTAAAAATCTCAAGGTCATAAAGTAGGTATCCAATACCATCCTTTATTTTCCTAATGAAGTAGCACTCTCTTATGCTAGATTCCAGCTTACATGCATGGAACCTTATTAAGTATATAATGCAGTCTCTACTACATATATATCTTGGAAACTTAAGAGATAATTATGCTATGATTAATCATTGACCAAATCATGTCACACATGATCAATTGTATCTCCCTACAACTCTATTGGGTTAAGGTTCATCAGGAGGATTGAGATAGGAATGATATTCACATCTCCATAAGGAATTCCTTGAATTCATCTAATAGGTACAGGCTACCTTGGTTAGATCAAATTCATTTCATCTTCCTTCAAACTTTGGTTCTAAACCAAAATTGTGAAATCTTTGAACATTTCAAAGGTTTCTTAGGTGAAGAGAAGAAATCTCATATCATACATAATCATTAACAGATATCACATATCCATAATGTTTACTATGATATAGATGATCTGCATACATCAATATGTATGAGATCCTTAATACCTTGACACCTTACACCTTTCCCAAGGAAGGGTGTATTGGACATTTTACTTTGAATACAATATTCACAAGTATGTGAGATTTGATGCTTTAGACAATCTAAAGTTTCATGTCTTAGTAGTCCATTGATCTCATTAACAGACATATGTCCAAAATTTGATGTCAGATCATTATCAAATGATCTTTATCCTCCTATTGATCCTTTTTAATTCTCAGTATTAAAAACTTAATGAACCATTCATTAATTTTCTAATTTAAAAAAAAAGTCCACTAGATCTTAGATTACTATCTGAAATATCTCCATCATAACTCTTTATGATAGATTTATTACAGAATTCATGTTTATATCCAACAATTAGAAATAAACAATGAGTGTATTCTGATATCTAGGTCATAGAGACATTCTCTAAGACTAAGGGCTCCCACTGAAAATATGAAGTCTATTGATCTCATGGAAATTGTTGCAACACTTGCATCACTTTCAACATGGATGACTAATAAACCTTAAGATCAAATTTCTAATACATATGCAACCAATTGCAAATGTCATTAGAAAATTGAGATACAATTATTAGACTTTATCTTATCAAATAAGTAAGTCAATATCAATGATTATATGTAGATTAATCTGATGCACTATCTGATTCCTTCTCTAAAGATTCTAGATAGATTTGATAGTCATACTATCAACGCATCAACTTATTGCAGTATTGGCATTCATTCAACTCTTTGAATGTCATATGGAAGTCACAGAAGTACAGTCAACTCTTTGATTATACTTCTTGCTTGGGTCCAACCCATGCTTCCACTGTGCTCCCTTTATCTATAAACAACCATTGCTTAAGACTAAGGATCTCTTATGTTAAATTCAAAATAATTTAATGTAAGAGCATTTCGACATTTATACATGCTTCACCTAATTCATACAATATGAATATTATGAAGCTTCATGAATGACTAGAGTATAGACAGTAGAATGATGACACTCATCATCTACATCCATCTAAACTCTTAAAGTATAGGTTCGGGTAGGTACTCAAACAATTTGAATACATCATCTCTTATAGAGCTACCATTCTACATGATGCAGAGAACCATGTCATTTATGATTAAATGTCAAGAGCACATATGTATGCCAAAATATCTTTATTGATTTCATAAGGATTATTTGATAATTACGATCATCATCGACATGTCACTTCCAAAGTACATTCAATGAGATCAAGACTTATAGAGACATACAAACCCTAGGGTTTTAGTCCTATTGTCTTATTTAATTATCACTTCTCATTATTATGAGGAAACTTGCACATTGCAACCACATACATTATGTGTCCAACTGCAATTACAATATCTGGATCAAGGGTCCAATCCAGGATATTTTACTGGTTATTATTGAGTATAGAATTGAGTGGGTTTAATGAAGGATTATCTGAAATAAGAAATTTGCATGAGTGTATATATATACACATATTTTTACTTTGAATTAGGAATGTTTTTATCAAAGTTGTCTTGCCATGTCAACAATGAAAGTTCATTCCCTTAATCACTTTCAATGTAAGAGATATACTTACCATTATATCTCAGCAAGATCTGGGATCTCCTCTTTATCTTTGTTACATCCCAATAATATGAGAAACTGCAACTCCAATAAAGAGAAGCGGGAACACATTCCGCCTTGCAAATCCAACTTGCATTTCCCAATTCGGTCTTTAACACCCGAGCCCACCACCCCTAAGGTGATGTTGACCCGTCGTTAATTGAATCAACCGTCAACAGGAATAGAACTCGCTATGCGCAATCCAATATCGCCCCAATAATATGAGGATCCGATATTGGGGTCACTACGCATACGGCCTTACTCTTTCGAGAAGCAAAGAGTCCGATCCAGATGCGCTTGTATATAGGAGCTGTCACTTCGTACAGGCGTCTCCTATATACAATCCCTGGTGACGGAAACCCTTCGCCTTGATGGGAGACCATGGATGTCACTTATGTGATCCTCCACCTCTTATTCAAATTTAATTAATTACTATGAATCACATTCATATAATTAATTCTTCCAAGGGAATTATTATTAACTCTAATCATATTAGAGTATTCTTAATTGGATATAATTAACTTAATCATATTAAATTAATTATCAATCTAATTTAATCAATCAAACTTAATTTTATGCTTGAATATATATATGGTATTATTCTCAAAGTACTTATTAATTCGTATTTTAATAATTAGAAAAATACATCATAATCCCTCGGACATTATCCCGGCCCTACCCGCTGTCATGGCCAGTACCGACGGGAGTGGGGCGGACCACATACGTTGCAACCCGCTGACCCAGCGATCCCCGGCTAGACACCATATCCGCCTCAGGAAAGGATAATGCCAAATTGATTATTTTGTACTTGAGATGATCATCGGTTCTTCAACCGAAATTATACCATATAGTAATCAAAACAATTTTGATTTTAAAGAAATTTGCTAGGCAAATTCCGAAGTCCTATTCAAGCAAGAAGTTTGATGATTGTAATACCAATTAAGATTTAGATCAAATCTAATCAACTAATTGGTTGGGGCCAAGTCAATTAAGGAAATAATCATTCTCTAATATTTCACAAATATTTTTCATAATTATTTCTCGAAATTAACAATTAATTTCATTAATTGACAATCACATGGTTCTTGATTAGGAAAGCAATTTCAGCAGTGACCCCTACTTACTAAAATTGGCATATCTCAATCATATTAAATCCAAATTAAGCAAAGTCAATTTCTAAAGTTTGCTAATTTGATTTAGGACAGAACTTAAGTGATGTTTCACGCATTTCGAGGCAAGTCTAAACAGTAATTAACATTTTAATCACGTTCAGATTCACAGTTCCCGCAACAGTGCATACATGTTCATTAAAACGACCATATCTCGAGCATACGAAATCCGATTTACGCAAACTCAGATCCTATGGTTTCCTTATTTAATGGAGAACATAATCCAAGTATAAAATTCGTGTTTAAACAATTTAAACAGTGCCGAATTTATTTACTAAACTGATCTGCGAAATCAAATTCGATGAAAACTTTCGCGACCTTAGCGAACCCAAGTCGTCCTTGGTTAACGAATCACTATTCAAAACCGTCAACATGGCTCTGATACCACTTGAAGGATATGGTTAGATCCTCAAGCGCATCACGGAAGCGTGAGCGTCGTATCGAATACGACGAGGAGCGACTAGTCGCACTAGTTGCTCGATGCAGCGGAATTTAAAAAATGTTATACGACGAAACCACATGATCCAAGAACACTTCTCGGATCGTTTCGTCTAAACCACAAACAAGTAATTAGAATTACCTCTTGAAGCGTGGTTGCAATCAAGTCTCTAAACGAAGAGACCTCCTGTCTCAAGTCCGATCCGACGGAGGAGACGCTTGCGAGCGCGGGGATGAACCGCGTGCTTCTCGCAATCCATGTTGATGATCCAAGCGGCGGATCTCCTGATCTCGACACACGAGATCCGACGTCTTCTTCACGAGCGAGGCGCACCGAAGGAGACGGAGATCCACGAGCAGAAGAACGGGCAGCATAACGACGATGTCGCGGCGATGGAGAACCTCTCCATGGCATCCATGGTGGATGGCCATAAGAGGGAGAGAGGGCTGACCTCTAGAGAGAAAGAGAGAGAGAGATGCTTCTCAAGCATTGTGTGTAAAATAGAGAGCATGGTATGCCTCTCTATTTATAGGGTTTTGGGATCCATGGATCTCAATCCATGTGACATGTAAAATCAATGGATGAGATTGATTTATGTCAATCCAATGGTCAAGATTGTTGTTGGTAAAAGCCAACAACTTGTGATTTAATTTGATAAAAATATATTTGATAAATCAAATAAATATTAATACCATATTAAATCAATCAAATAAGGAGAGAGGAATCAAGAGAGATCAACCTTCCTCTTTGGAAGGGGGGGACGGCCACCAATTTCACAAGGAAATTGGTGCCGCCCCCCTCTTTCCAAAAGGGAGAGCAATCTCATGGCAATCCATGAGATTGCACATCTCCTTGAATTTCTCTCTACTTATTTTCCAACAACAATTTGTTGGTATTTTAATCCACCAAAATAATTCTCAATTAATTTTGGGGAATATTGCAATATTGACATTGGAATATTGTGAATCATATTCACAACCCAAAACAAAATGTATTTTACATTTTCAATTAATTAGACAATGTGTATCCAATACACATTAATAATTAATCTACTAATATAAATTATATTTAACTCTCTCTAATACATTATAAATCACATTTATAATATATTATGGATAATTGGATATTACTATCCACATTATTCTTATCCTTGATAATTAAATCATATTTAATCATCTTGGATCTCTTTATCTCATGTGTTCAAATAATATGAATCACATTCATATTATTCACATCTTTGATAATCAAATCACATTTAATTATCTAAGATAACTCTCTTTATAATATGAATCAAATTCATATTAATCTTGATAATTAAATCACATTTAATTATCCATTTTCTCAATGCTCGGATACATATATCAACAATAGAATTATCCATGAACTCTTTCAAGGATAATGCGCTTTTTCCGTGAATACTTGGAGATAAGGACAGGGCGATTGTATTGTTCCACGTATAGTGACATGGATATTGAGATCACATCTCAAATCCAGATCTCGGGCCTCCCATAGATGCTTGATTAAATCAAGACCGCAAATCTAATCTTCTCATTGAATCTGAATTACATTCAGATCAATGTCCAACATTTGGACTAAGATCAGATTACTTCTCTACTGAGAGGAGTCACTAAAATCCAGACCCGTTTCATCACTCCCTAGGAATGGAAGCGTCATGGTTATACAACCGTTTATGATCACATCACCCTCAGGCATTCCCAATACCTGTACATCCTGCATACTGGAAGACCCAGATTAAACCCGAAGTATTGGATCAACTTTATACTATCTACTTCATGGTTTTTATCAGTAAGTTTCTCATTTGATCATTGGGAGTTGGTATTGATCATATACTTTCCAAAAGGATATATCATATGTAGGTCTTGATCATATACTTTCCAAAAGTATATATCAAACCAACAAATTCAGTCAAGCTTCCAAAGCGAGACGACCGTGCGCACGGAATTTGATTCTTCCCAATATCTCATGAGTGAGCTCATGTCTTCCGGTTCAGTAGTGAACCGGTATGATCCCTTTGAGAGATCGTATTACTCATATGCCCTCATATGCACACCAGCACGCCGGTGTATAGACCTTGATTAGGCCATCAACCTATTGGTCTGCCAAATGTACATACTCAGACATATAGTAACACATCTGTCTTCGGTCAGAGGATGTGTGCCTATATCATGACAGCATATGATACAGGACTTTGGTTATCTCGATCTTGTTAAGTCAACTCTTTGACCTAACTAATCTGACACCTCCGAATCTATATTCCTATGCAGAGGACCTGCATCAAGAAGTCGGTCAGATATCAGCCTAACTGAGAAAGGATTGCCATCTCCTACTCAGGCTGGAGATCATCTCTTAATAATCATTTGACGGTGCTTGATGAGTCCTCAATCTAACTCATTAGATATTCATCTAAGCACCAGCCTCTATGATTCAATAATTGAATCAACAGCTGTATGATCATTAAGATGGCCATGGTACATAACCCTAATTGTACTAAGGGACCTATTATGCAAATTATGTACTCTTTATTTCAGATTAAGGAGTGAATTGCAATAACATTTATTGCATAATGGCTCGCCGTGGGCTCGCATGTCCAACACGGCCATGGTCTCTGCAAAATCAAACAATCCATAATCAGGTGCCGATAAATCTGAAAGTCTCTCCTCTGGCACTGGCCTCTCGGAACGAAAAGAAAGGGGGTCAAGGGGAACAGGGTGGAATCATACTCGGGTTCGGAGAGCTGGTCTCGGCTCTCGCGAACCAACCTAGATGAACGGGTAGACGCGCCCGAAAGCGGTGCAGCCAGAGGCTGCCTAAGAGATCGTCTGCCCATCATCTTGATGTGGCGAGTAAGGCGGATGAGATCTTGAGAAACTATGATCACAAGCAAACCCCCAAGTTCACCAACGCAACGCGAGTTGAAGACCGTGATGGCTCGGTCAATTTATCTTGTCAATTTTATTTTGGTGAACAATCAAGATATCAGAGCGATTGCGTGACCTGCTGGGATACCCGATACTTTCCCAACCGACTGTCCCGCACAGAAGTAGTCGGTAGTCAGTCGAGAATAGTACCGGATGGCTCTACCTAGTGTTCGGGTCGCTCTCTCGTACAATCAAACCAAGCAATGAGGGGGTTGCTCTCCCCAAGACAATGTTTTTAAATGAGATGTCTTTTAGTGATCAATAGTTTTAGCAGTCCCAATTTTATTGTTTTTTCTTTTTAGATCTTTTTCAATGAAAACAAAAACGCCTAACGAATTTTTCGGTTCTCCTGGTTATTAAGTCAAAAACAGGGGGAGAAGACGAAAAAGCCGATGCGCGATGAAATCAATGATGCATGCAAAGTAAGAAAGGCGTACCTGACTCCAGCACTCTACATGAACTATGATCCGCGTAGAATTGAAAGACAGAACGTAAACTACCTATATGGTGCAGCGGAAAAAGCTGAGTCCCTAAGAAGGCAACTTCTACTCGAAAGAACCGTCTAGCTAGTCACCAGCCTTCAATCCAGAGAGTCCGGTCTCGGTCTACCCCTCCTCCTCCTGACAAATCGGGTTCAAGAGCAGCACTTGGCAGGGCAGGCTGCGGCACGTAGGCTCGAAGGAAATGAGTCAGCTATTTTTATTAATTTTTTATTAGTAGGTCCAATTAACGAACTATAAGCACAAGCAGTCTATTAGTTGTTTGGATCCTACTCAGTACGGCACAATCAAACAGAAAGTCCTAAATCTAGGGGCTTGAGAAAAACCGCGTAAAACCGTAAAAGGCAGCGAAAAACTAAAACTGCGAAGAAAGCCGCGAAAAAACCTACTAACTAATGGGTCCCCCGAGCACACCGGTGCTTGGCGAAACAGGCCCGAGAAAGTGTCCAAGTCCTGCTGAGTATCCCTGTGTTATTACAATAATTTAAATGACAGAAATAAAATCTAATCTACTCCTCGCCCACTCAGCTACTCTCTCACGCTCTCATGCGGCTCCGTGCAGAAAGGAGCCGCCTCCGAATCCCGCGGTTGCACCGGCTTCTCGAGAGTTTCCACCTCGGTCTCGGGCCCTCGCAAGAAAGCAACAAAGTGTTATCAACCAAATAAAAATAATCAAATAAAGGCAGGAAACTAAATAGGGGTGTATGTGCAAAAATGACAAATGAAATAAACAAGCTAAATCAAACAAAAACAAAAATAAAAGAAAATAAAATAAAATAAAATAAAACAAAAATAAGAGAAAAATAAAAAGCCGCAAGAAGCCGCGGACTCAGAAAAAGCCGCAGAAAGCCGCGAAAAAGAAAATGAAATAAAAAGAAAACTAAAATGACTACTAAGTCGTGCTCCCCGGCAACGGCGCCATTCTGATGTCACAAAAAACCCGAGCAACTAAGGTAAAGAAATAGAACTTAGGTCGTTGCGACCTTAGTCGCTCAAGAGTCAATCGGTCAATCAAGAAAAATTAAGAGCAGACCACCAAAATAGAGTAAAAATCAAATAAAAATAATAGAGGTCCTGGCTATTGGATTAGCCTGGTATAGCGACCAGGGTCGAACACAAGGAGTACGTGATGGCCTTGCAGCCTACGAAGTAGTCTAAAAAGAAATAAAATAAAATAAAGGTATTTTTTGGTGGATTTTTAATCTTTTTATATTTTTTTTGGATTCTTTAATCAATAAAGAAAATAAGAAAGTAAATAAACAAGCCAATATAACCAATTATTTAGCCACCCAAAATACACCCAAAAATTCAAATAAAAAGATTTTTATATTTTTTATATTTTTTACTGTTTTTGGGTAATTTTTGGTATTTTTCTAATTTTTATTGAATTTTATAAAAATCAAACAAGGCAGAAAAACAAAGGTATTGTCCAGTAAGACTTGGAGGGCCAATTTAAAATGCAAAATGGCCCTATCAAGGTCTGAAGGTAATATTCCTGTAAAGAAGAGGATACAAGGAAAATTTAGGCACCAAAATTATTAATTTTTGATTTTCCTTTTAATTATTAGAATTTTTATGGGTTTTATGGGGTTTTGTAATTTTTTGGGTTTTATATATCTAAAAATGACCAAAATTGGTCCGAAAATCAAACAAGGTAAAACAAACGCTATATAATTTTTTTGTAATTTTTAGAGGTGTTTTATTATTTTTTTGTGATTTTTAAAGTTAGACAGTAACAACAATGCTTGTTTTTGAATTTTTAAAAATAACAAAAATAATAAAAAATGTCTCCAAAAATTAGAGAAAAATTTACATCATGGCAGGAGCCATATGTCCAATTTTCATCGAATTTGGAGTTAATTTGCTATTTTAGTAAAAACGCAAACCAAGGTATAGTGCACAGGGACCTGTACGCAAATAACACAAGTTTCAGGGGGTCCGGTGCAATTTCTCCAAGGTTGCACGTGCGAGGTGCGTGACCTGGGCACACAGGGACCTAATTGCAAGAAAACTTAGGTCCCTGGACTAATTAGTAACACGTACTAAAAGTCCAGGGGTGTCAGTGTAAATTACCCACCAAATAAAGCACATGCACAATAAAACATTCACAGGGGTACTTATGCAAATACTACGAAGTTAATTTCATTCAATAACACCCTAGAACATCAAGGCTATACATGCAATTAACCCAAACAATCACGTATCGAAGCACGTGTTCCACTACAGGCAGGGGTGTAAAAGCAAATACCAAAAATGACAGGGTCCACTATGCAATTTACCAAACACAAATAAAATGTCTAAAATATTTACAGGACTACAGCAGAACAACTAAGAAACTAAGGGCCTAAGAAGAAATTTACCCTTTATTAAATCGAGGGACGGATGGCTGCCACGTGTAGATCCAACGGTCGTAGGAGGGTGGCGCCTCAATAAAGGAGCCCTCGGTTCTGATCGAACGGTTGCGGGCTCACCACGTGGCTGATCTGACGGTCCTCGCACGCTGTGGATGAACCTCGCTACATCGACGGCCACAATCACTCCTCCAAGGATCGAACGGTGATGGCTGCTCCTGGCGTGGACGTCTGAGATCTAATCTGGAGCTGGAGGGGGGATCGGACGGCTCTGGAAGGTCCTCGATGAACTGGACGCCGGCGAGGTTCATCGGACTCGTGCGGGTGCTGGGGGCCTCCTCTTGGGCTGCTACTGATCGAAGAAGATTTGCCTTGGGCTCCCGCGTCGACTGGAATCCTCTGATGACGCGAAGGAGCTCCGGAGAGCTCAGGCGACGTCGGCGGAGGCGGAGGTGTTGTGCCTGAGTGTCGAGCCCTCAGATGGGCTCCTCTGGTCCTGCAAAATGACGCAACACACTCCTGGGTTGAGGGCAAAATGCCTCGACCCGGTTAGGGGTGGTGGATGTGATCGACACGTCGGGGCGAGGGGGTTCCGGCGAGGCGACGGCGGAGGAACCCCAAATCCCAGCTCCTGTGCGAGCTGGGTTGGATGAGTGGGTGGAGAAGGTACGTAGAGGGAAGGCGGAGATGATGGGAGATTCTGATGATCGGGACGAAGATGAGAGTGGTCGGAATCCGCGATGAACTGCGACGGCGGAAATTGGGCGAAACGAAAAATTAGAGAACTAGGGAAAGAGAAGGGGCTACCTACTGGATGCTGTCGACTGTGGAGGAGCTGGGGATTCTCCAGGTCCTTGCCTCGAGGACCGTCGGTGTCCGAGGCTCGAGCGTCACCTCCAGGCGGCACACGGCAGCGCAACGTCGCCGGATCAGTGGCCTTCACGCTCCCTCCTCGCTGCAACACCACTGGAAGCGAGCTGTCACTCTCGCAGATGCGATGGAGGTCCTTGGGTGGAGAACGGATGAGCCAAAGATGAGTGAAATGGGAGGCGGAGCTAGGACTTTATACGGCAAGGGGTCCGGCTAGATCAGGTCGGGCAGGGCACGGCGAGGCGCGGATCCCAATGAAATCACCCGGGCGAGGATCTCGGATTCACCAGGAAGAAGTAGCGCCCGGGAAGATCGGATTTGGTGATGGGATCGTGACGCAGTAACTCGATGAAGTCGGGTCGCGCGTCACTGACCCGTGGGAAGTGGTCCAAGGGGGGGAGTTGACCGGGGGGTCAACGTCCCCCGTGGACCAATGGGGACAGACCACGTCAAAAAGATTTAGAAATTAGGAATAAATTAGTAAATGGCCGAATCATGAAAAACTTAAAACATAGAAAATGTTTATTTTATTTTTTTCTATTTTTTTGGTGATTTTTAATTAATTTTTCAAAATAAAAATAAGGTATTTACACTATAGTGCTATACATAGGTATTTACACAATATTGATTTTTACTTTTTTATTTTTAATTAATTATTTTTGGGCATTTTTATTACCATTTTATATTTTATTTATTTATAGCATAAAATTAGGAATAATTTGGTGTTTTTATTTTATTTTTATTATTTATATACAAGGGTGAAATAATTAGCTATATACATATATATACATGGTATATGTATAATATTCTTTTTGGTTTTTAATTTTGTTCTTTTTATTTGATTTTTGTTTTTATGGTTTTTACTTTATTTATTTACAACATAAAAGATAGAATATATACAACATTTTAGGGATTTTAATTTATTTATTTACAAGGCTAAATAAATATAGATAAGTGTTCTATGTACAAGGTGAATATATACAAGTGGATATTTTTGTTTTCTTTTTAATTTTTCTATATATATATATTATTTGTATTTCCTTTTTACAAATATTTACATATATATACAAAAACCATTTTATTTTATTTTTAGAGGAAAATATATTTATTGTATTTACAGGTATATTTACACACATGAGCTCCCTATCTCTCTCTACTTTGGCTTTTATGCGGTCAGGCCCATGCTGAGCCCTCCCTTGGGATTAGGTTGCTCAATATTTATTCTAAATATTTCCCTCTTTTTCTTTTTATTCTTTATTCTTTTATTTTTGCACAAAAACATGCTAATTATTAGTTTTTACACTATGCATGCTTTTGGTAATTATTTGTATTTACAAACATATACATGCATTTGCAAAGGTTTTTGTAGCTAAAATATAAGAATAAAGAGTGATGAATGAGTATTCATCAAGGTTGGAACGACGGAGGAGAGGATAAGGGGGTTCGGCAGAAGCGGGCCAGTTGTTGCGGAAGATTGGGGATGGTGGTCACATGCGGAGCATGTGACCGGGGGTTAGTGGTGTGGTCAGGTGATAAATCTACGTTTCATCATCTTTATTCTATCATTTTGGCCTTAAAAACCCTAATAAATGCGTGTAAATACTGTTAATTTAGGCATTTTAGCATTCATGCATATGTGTGTAAATATTGTATAAAATATAGTTTTTAAAGCCAAAATTATAGAATAAAGAAAAGAAAACGAATAAAATATTGCAAATATTTTATGATCCGAAACCTCGAGACCTAGGCATCTCGATGACTAGGTCGACAAGGAATAAAGTAGGGGGAGGTAAGGGCCAAAATTCAATAAAAATCCCCTTTATTTCATTTATTCTTTATTTATTTTTGGACATATTTTTGGTTCCACTTTTTATACTTCAAATAAAGAAACTTTGTACATGAAAGTTGTAGATAATTAAATAAAGAAAAATACAAAATTAATTTCACTCAAAAATAATCTACAGATAAAAAGTTATGGTCTGAATAAAATTCCAGAATGCCAACTTCCCAGACCTGTATCTCCTTAATAAAAACTCGAAAAGCGTTAAACTCACCTTTAATTGTATATAGTTTAAAATAAGCTATTTAATGGCGGTGGTTTCGCATTTGGCAGAGCTACAGTTTGAAAGTTGAGTTTTGGACCACTATTGTATACTTGAACCGATTAAAATAATCATTTTATTTATTATTCATTATTTTTATAATTTTATATTTTTATAATTTTGTAAATATTTTTTATAATATATATGTACACTAAAATAAGAATAAAAATCTAAAAAAATAAAATAAAATACTTATATATAACATACATAGGTATTATACCTACATAAACTATATATTTATTTTATTAAATAAACAAAACAATTCAGAAAAATAAAATAAAAATATATTTAAGTGTATAAAAATATTTTATAAATTTATAAAATAATAAACAAAAATAAACAAATTAAAATTCACAAAATAAAAATAAATTATTAAAATATATAGATAATATACCTATAGAGGGTATAAAGGCAACTTATATTTTTATAAATTGAAAAAATAATTAAAAATCATATTAAAATACCTTATAAAATTATGAATATTTTTTATTTTATAACCAAAATTTAATTAATTCATTCTCTATTTTAAATGAATTTATAATTATTTTTTCCAAGATTTTTTCTGGTTGGTCCACGTGGACCAACCAGATTTCTCCCTTGGTTGACCTTGGTCAACTCTCTGACCGAGGTCTGGCCTATGTCAGACCTGCATTTTTTGACCACTTTCGACCTTTTTTCGAGGCTACTCCTTACATCATTTCATGATGCATTCTTCACAACTTTTCTCCCCTACCATAGACCTTACACGCCCAGATGTTTTCTTGGGTCGTGGATCATCACAGCTCCCATTGTCGCCTCGTTCTTCTCGCCCGTCGACCACTCTTTCAAAATGACCCCGGTCACTTCCTCCTCCCTTTGAACCCATTTTGACCGACCTAACCCCCCTTTTTGGTTGAGCTCTGGACTGGAGAGGTGACAGCTCTCCTCCAGCTCCCTCCAGAGGGCTCCGACGAAGTCTTTTGGTGTCTCCACCCACCTCGGGCGTGCCGCCGTCGAGGTCCTCTTCCTCTTGGTTTTCCAACCAATCGAGGTAGTTTTTACTAGTTTTTCTTTGTCTTTTTTCATGCTGTAGGTTAGTTATGATGCCAAGTTTAATTCCATCCTTCTATCTTCTTGTTTTGTGATCCAATCATCATCACTTCCCCCTCGTCGGAGCTGGCTCCGGCGAGCACCTATTTGTTCCAAACACCGCCCATCCACCCACGTTTTGCCCTGGAACCCTTTCTGTTGTTGTGTGTTTATTTTGCAGGGTCCCAGGCGCCAAGGACCCTCCTGGGAGGATCGTTTTTGCTGATGTTCAAGTAACCCAGAGCCATCCTCCTTCACCGACGACGCGGCGGCGCTCCGGCTGCTCCTGGGCCATTTTGAGGCTGTCGTCCACTCGAGGAGGCTTCCAGGAACCTTGTGGAGCCGTCGGAAGGGAACAAGCCTCCCTGAGCAGCGAGATTTTGCAAGATCAAAGTTGACGAAGGCCTCTTCTTCGCGCGTTCTTCCTCCCTGCTCCAGGATCGTCCGATCGTCCTCTGATCTTCCAGCATTCCAGCCGCTGTTGGATCTCGCGTCCCCAGTACCATTTGATCGTCGTCCATCTTCTAATCCGGTCCGTGCATCCACGAAGGGGTATCGGGCCATGCGGGCTTGACACGTGTATAAGTGGAGCGCACGTTGTCGTCGGATCGTGCAAGTTCCAGCCGTCGGATCATCAGGACTTCTTCTAATCCCATCCATTCAGCCCAAGGGGTATCGGCCGTCCTCGTGAAGACACGTGGCTTAAGTTTAGCCTTACCCACCATCCGTGCCCGCCTAAAGCCTGGGTATTTTGCATAATCAACCCGGCCCTTTTGTATTTTAATATCAAGACCAAAACTTTCATATGCTGTTAGAATATTTTTGTAATATTTAGAAACAAACCCCTAGGATTTCTGTATTTGCCTAAAGGTCCTTGCCAGGTCACGTGTGTTTCGCACGTGACTTGGCGATTTTGCAGAGGGACCCCGAGGCCTTTGCTTATTTATTTTCAGTCACAAAACTTTTATTTGCAGTTAAAATAGTTCTGGCATTTTTGCATAAAGGCCCCTGTGTTTTTTAATATTACAAATCAATCCTCCCCAGGCGTGTGCGTAGCACGTGCGTGGGTGGGCTTTTTGCAGTGACCTCGCGGCTTTAGGTTTTTGTATTTCATCCAGAAACTTTGTTAATTAGTTAAAAATTTTCTGAAACATTTACATGCAAACCCCTCATATTTTTCTGTAATTACACTTATGCCCCTTGCCTGCATGTAGTTTCTTTTTGTTATTTCCATTTATTGCATGCATCTCTAAAGCCATAAAAAATCCACAAAAATCACCATAAATTCCTGTTGCATTGTACTTTCACGTCCATATTTTTATTTTGCATTTTATTGCATTTTAGTATTTATAAAAATTCAAAAACTCTCATTTTCAGCACTGTTTGCATTATAAAACCCACAAAAATTATAAAAACATCTCAGAAAATTCCTAAAAATATATATTTTGTGTATTCTACTATCTTTTAGCTCCAGAACCAAAAATAACTAAAAATTAAAAAACAAAACTCCTAAAAATTATAAAACTCTAAAAACTCATAAAAATCTTAAAAATTCTACAAAAATCCTAAAAATACAAACTCTATTTCCAAATTTTCTTTATTTTATTATCTTTGATTTAAAATTAATTTGAGGAATTTTAAACTTTTATTTATATTTTTCATCCTCATTTTAATTTTGGCCTGCAACTTTTATTCACTATTTAAAGTATTTTTGACTTTAAAAATACCAAAAAAATTAGGAAAAATCTAAAAAAATCACATAAACATTATAAAATTATAAAAAGACCAAAAACATTTTATTTCCTGAATTTTGCTTATTTTTACTTATTTTTATAAATACTCTATTCCTCTCTCTCTTTTATATTGTATATATATTCTATTATTGAAAAAGAAAATATAAAAATATAAAATATAAAAAGAAAATATAAAATCAGAAAATTAAAATCTAAATACAAAAATATAAAATTAAAAATAAATAAAAAAATATATATTTAAAAACCCACAAAAATAGCATAAATAGACAAATTCTCACATTCACAAATTTTGTGCATCACTACCCCGTTCTACATGTCTGCTCCCTGTGTTCGACCTCTACACATACTTGCTCCTATACACATCTTGTTGTAGAGTTATAATAAATTTTAACTCCGCACCACTTTTCATTGCTTGATTTCTGTTGTGGGTTAATTGTTGTTTGAATTCTGATTTCGTTGGAGGTCAACTCAGCGACTGTTGGTTCTCCTTGTGAACCGACACGACCTCTCGATTTTCGCGTTCAACAAATGGCACCGTTGCCGAGGAGCAACAGCGCATCGTTCGGGTTTTTGCTTGATTGTGATCATTTGTCTATTTCGCGACTTTTATTTGTGCTTATTTTATTTTCATTATTTTTACTATATCTTGTTTGAGTTGTCTAACCCCTCTCTTGTTGACTTTGTGCGAGGAACCGCGGATCGAGGGAGACGCTCCACCCTAGGCGCCTGTGCACCCACGTGAAGTCTGCTCTAGCCAGCCTAGCATCGAGGAAACTTAGAGGATTTTTGAAGACCGAGCTCTACCTTAGTTGTTGCATTTATTTCTTTGTATTTATTTCTGTAATGTTAGTGAGAGAGAGACTATTTGTTGTAATAATACAGGTACATCGAACATTGGACTCTTGAGCCCAACTTCCAGGTGTTTGTACACCTGGAGGCTCACCGCGGTTTTTGTCGGCTTTTCATCGCATTTTTTATTTTGTTTTCTCGGTTTTGTTTTCTTATTTTGTGTGATTGAGCCCCTAGTTTAAGGAGTTGCTTGGCGATAGACTAGGTCCAAACACCTTAATATCTTGCATGTACCTATAGTGCACTTTGGACTTAGTTTAAAACTTTAAACAGTCGCCTCATCATCTTCGAGCCTTCATGCCGTGAGCCCACCCTGCCAAGCGCTGCTCCTGAACACGATGTGTCGAAAGGAGGAGGGGTGAGCCTAGACCGGACTCCTGGATTGAAGATCGGTGACTGATGAATACTCATTCATCACTCTTTATTCTTATATTTTAGCTACAAAAACCTTTGCAAATGCATGTATATGTTTGTAAATACAAATAATTATCAAAAGCATGCATGGTGTAAAAAGTAATAATTAGCATGTTTTTGTGCAAAAATAAAAGAATAAAGATTAAAAAGAAAAAGAGGAAATATTTAGAATAAATATTGAGCAACCTAACCCAAGGGAGGGCTCAGCATGGGCCTGACCGCATAAAAGCCAAAGTAGAGGGAGATAGGGGCTCATGTGTGTAAATATACCTGTAAATATAATGAAGATATTTTCCTCTAAAAATAAAATAAAATGTGCTTGTACATATTTGTATATACTTATAAATATAAAATCCAAATAAAAATTGAAAAATTAAAAAGAACACAAAAACCACTTCACTTGTGCATATTCCCCATGTATATACAACCACCTTTATATTTATTTCACCCTAAAATAAATAAATAAATTAAAATTCCAAATATTTTTGTATATACTCTATCCTTTATGGTGTAAATAAATAAAATAAAAACAACAAAAACAAAAACAAAATAAAAAGAACAAAATTAAAAACTAAAAATCACATTGTATATATACCTATATATAGCCCTATTATGTAAATTCCCTATTTTTCTTTCAAAAAAATAATTAAAAATCACAAAAAAATAGAAAAAAATAAAACAAATATTTTTCATGTTTTAAGCTTTTTATAATTCGGCCATTTGCTATTTTTTAATTAATTTCTAAATCATTTCCAGCTGTCTGATTCTCATTGGTCCACGGGGATGTTGACCGCCTGGTCAACTCCCCCCCTGTGGACCACTTCCCACGGGTCTTAGACGCCCGACCCAATTTCTCCATATTTTAGCGTCCAGACCCGATCATCATCCACCCAAACCCAGGGTCCAATCCGTCCACGCCAGATCCGACACCCTCGCCGGGACGCCCGCCTCGGGGTCCGCGCTCTGAGCTTCCCTACCCGATCGAGTTTAGCCGGACCCCTGGGCAGTATAAGTTCCGAGCCCCACCTCCTTTTTCTCGATCTTTGGCTCCCCACCTCACCATCCAGTGACCTCCATTGCCATCCTCGAGGTGACAGCTCGACGCTGGTCGTGTTGCAGAGAGGAGAAGGTGCCCGGACCTCAGATCCAGCGTCCTAGCGCCGCCGTGCTCCGCCTGAAGGTGAAGCTCGAGCCTCGGGCCTCGACGACCCGCGAGGCAATGACCCAGAGCTTCCAAAGCTCGAGCCCAGTCGATCCCTCCGCCTAGGTAGCCTTAGTTTCCCTTCTGTTTCTTTGATTTTGCATTGTGCCCAAATCGACCCATCGTCGTTCACTGTCGATTCCAGCCACCTCCGCCTTCGATTCGATCATCGGACCATTCCACCACGTTCACCTTCTCCCCGCGCACGTTTTCCGCCCTTCCATTCAACCCAGCTCGCACAGGAGCTGGGGTTTCGAGTTCCACCGTCTACACCTCGCCGGAGCTCGACCGCCCCGCCGCACAGACCACTTTCACCCCCGCTTACCGGGTCGAGGCAACTTGCCCTCGACCCGCGAGTCTGCTGGTGTGTTTTGTAGGGACATCTGAGCCCATCTGAGGGCTTGGACCAGTTGAAGCAGCTGCTCGACCTCCATCGGCCTCGCCTGAGCTCCCCGGAGCTCCGTCGAGCCATCGGAGGGTACCAGTCGGCGCGGGAGCCCACGACGATCCTTCCCCAATCTCCAGCTGCCCGCGAGGAGGACCCTAGCGCGTACACGAGCCCGACGAAGCTCGCCGGCGTACTGTTCTTCGTCCATCCTCTAGAGACGTCCGATCATCCCTCCTGCTCCAGGTCGTCATCCAGTCGTTCATCTGAGGAGCAGCAACTGCCGTAGATCATCCGGAGGAGAGATTGTGGCTGTCAGATCAGTGAGGGCTTCCCACGTGCTTCGTAGTCGTTCGATCGACCACGTGGCGAGGTCCCAGCCGTCGATCAGCATCGAGGACCCCAGCGTTGGGCGCAACCCTTCCCCAACCGTCGATCAGCACACGTGGCGCCCATCTGACGATCGACTAAATAAAGGGGTAATTGCTCTTAGGCCCCCCTGTTTGCTTTATTTTGTGTTTAGTCCTGTAAATATAGTTTTCAGTTGTTTTTATTTTGGTACTTTTGCATCTAGGACCTCATACTTACTTTATTTACATGTATGACCCTGTGTATAGTGAATCATGTGCATCGACACGTGTTTTGTTGGGTTAATTGCATGTATGGACCTCCAGTTCCAGGGTGTTAGTGAATGATTTCATAGTTTTGTTAATTGCAGATATGCCCCTGTGAATGATTTTTATGCGCATGTGCGTTTATTCGTGGGTATTTTACAGTAAGGCCCTCGGACTTTTGGTACATGTTACCAATTAGTCCGAGAACCTTATTTTCATTGCAATTAGGTCCTTGTGTGCCCAGGACACGTGCCTCGTGCGTGACTTCGTGGAAATTTTGCACCGGACCCCCTGGAACTTCTGGTATTTACGTATAGGTCCCTATGCACTATACCTAGGTTTTGATTTTTAATAAAATATCAAACTAACTCTAAATTCAATGAAAATTGGACACATGGCTCATGCTATGTCGTATAATTTTCTAGAATTTTTGGAGACATTTTTGGTTTCATTTGATATTTTTAAAAATTCAAAAACAAGCTTTTTCTTTACTGTGCGACTTAAAAATTCACAAAAAAATATTAAAATACATCTAAAAATTACAAAAAAATTACTTATTTCTGACCAATTTTGGTCATTTTGCATTATATAAAACTCATAAAGATTGAAAAACAACTAAAAACCTATAAAATTCTAATAATTAATTGCAAAATCCAAAAATAATAATTCTGGTGCCTAAATTTTCCTTGTTTCTTCTTCTTTACAGAAAAATTACCTCCAGGCTTTTTATGGACTTTTAGATATTTTATCTAAGTCCCCTAAGCTTGGCTGGACAGTGCCCATATTTTCTTGCCTTGCTTGATTTTTAGAAAATAAATAAAAATCGGAAAAATACCAAAAATTAACCAAAAATAGTAAAAATCATAAAAAACGTAAAAACAATTTTATTTGAATTTTTGAGTGATTTTTGATGCATTGAATAATTGTTTTTATTGACTTGTTTCTTTGTTTTCTTTTTTTCCTTTAGTAATTAAAAATCCAAAAAAAAATATAAAAATTAAAAATCCACCAAAAACATTTGTCTTTTATTTTATTATCTTTTTTTAGACTACTTTGTAGGCCGCGAGACCATCACGTGCTCCCTGAGTGCGACCCTGGTCGCTATACCAGGCTAATCTAATAGCCAGGACCGCTATCGTGTTTAGTTGATTTTTGTCTGATTTTGGTGGTCTGAACCTCATTTTCTTGATTGAGCTGAGATTATTATCGATCCGGGTCGCAACGACCTGAGTGATATTTTCATCTGATCTGGATTAGTGGAATTTTGGCTCATCAGTGACCGACTTGTGGTGCTTCACGATAATAGCAATTTCTGAACTTAGGGTGATTTCATCGGCTTGCATTTGCATATAGATAGGTTTCTATTCTGCTGAGCATCTTTGCATGTAGAGTGCTGGAGGCAAGGTGAGCATTTACGCTTTAGCATACATCATCGTTTTGCCGCTTGCATTGCTTTTCCGTCTCTCTACCTCTGATTTTGACAACCTAGGTGCTTAAAGGAATTGACTCCTCGTTAGGCTCGTGCATTTCTCACTTAAAAATCCGAAAAAAGTGATAATAAATAAAATTGGGACTGCTAACATTACTCGACCCTAAAATCCACCAAAAAGAAAATATTGTCTTGGGACGAGTAATCCCCTCATTGTCTTCGTTTTACATTGCTCGCGCACACACTAAGGTTAGTGCCCAAATCCCATTCAGCCCCTAAGTGTTTGTGCAATCTTTGACTTCTCACCTAACTCTAAAACAGACAAGATAAAAAGACCGACTTGTCGGTCTCTACCGAGTTGAGTAGGTGAATTGAGGGTTTGTATTATTTCATTTTTGTTTGTGATTGTTTTGTGTGTGTCCTAGATCGCTTCTGCGCATTTGCGCCTTTTTCTCCACTTCTCTTGACTTGACCTTCGTGCTCTCCCGACTATAATTTCCTTTTGTTTTCGAGATGGACCCCTAGAGCGTATTTTATCCGGATTTTGCGGATCCCTCGTTCACTCCAGCCGGTTCACCTGCTTTTTATCAGGAGGACTCTCCTCTTATTTTTTCTGATTTTTGTACATACCCGCCTCAGCCACAGTGTCAGACCTCGGACTTCTACCCACACCCGCCTCCACCTCCACCGGTATATTATCCACCTCCACCTTCACATCCACCCGAGACTGAGCTGTTGGAGTCACCTCTCACGATATCCACACTTGAGGCCTCGACCCAGTTCATGGAGCAAATGAAGTCGAGGATTGACGATCTCACCTGCATGAATAAGAGCCACATTGATGCTTCAAGATCTAATGATTTGGAGTCATTTGAAGATTATCATGAGGGCTTGCAATCGCCCAAAATACAAAAAAAGAGAAAATTTTAAAAATCCAAAAAGAGTTTGGGAGACCTTTGGCCAATTCAGACTATGAGGAGAGGTACCATTTGCTAGATCATTTACCCACACAACCTCTCACACCTTGTCCCACCTTTGACCCCGAGGATGCTGATGTACAGACTGCTCTTGGCATGCCTTGTGTAGATGATAATTTCGACTTCCTCCCTTGTATGAAGGAGGTCCAAAAATTTAAAAAAAATATTGACTGAACCCGAAGTGGTGGCCACTATTCATGAGATTATCCGTGCCCCACTTCAGCAGGCCATGACTGATTTATCTGCTCCTCTTCCCAAGAAGAGAAAGCGGAGGAGCAGATTTGAGCGTCACATCTTGACCATGTCCACTGCCCACGCCATCACACACCGTCCCATTCCATTCCTAGGAAAAAGAACACTACCACACCTTTGATTAGCTGCACCATCTCTGACTTCACATGTGATCACACTCTCCTAGATGGTGGTGCTTCGATTAGCATCATACCCTTCTCGTTGGTACAGTCTCTTCACTTAGGGCCTCTCAAGAAAACCAGGATGATTGTACAGTTTGCTGATGGATCAATAAAGAGGTCAAAGGGTATCCTTGAAAATGCCATCATTTCGATTCAGGACACGAGCTACAATATCGATTTTGTCGTATTGCCCATGGAGACCTCCACAGGGGAGCATTCTCCAATCATCCTGGGATGACCATTCCTCGCCTCCGCGAGGGTTGTTATTGACTATGGATCAGGAGAGGTTCGCTTCCGTCCTGTTGACGGAAGTGAAGTATTGATCACCATATAGACTGCTGACCAGAGACCTGCACTTGATGCACCTTCACCTATCTTGGCTGACCTTGAGGACTATAACCTTTATGAGGATATCAGAGAGACCTTCTTTATGACCGATGATGAGACCCGAGAATTCCTCTCTAAGGAGGAAGGCTCGGAAAGCATAGACCTTGGCGTTTCTGCTTCATGTGATTGGCGATGTGTTGATGACATCCGCGGGATTTACACGATCGATACCTTAGAGCGGAGGGTAGATGTAGAGACTAGACAGGACGGACATGACTCGACTTCTTTCACCGATGGGTCCGTTCCTGCTCACTCAGATTCAGACAAGACTGAAAAGGTCGAATTTGATTTGATAGCTTTTATTCGGGAATTCGGGCCTTTTGATGAGAAAGATGATCCAGTTGAGATTATAGAGGACAAACAGAGTTTGACTACTTCCACCAATGAGTTCGTTCATTTTGGTTTTGACCTGGACGAGACCTCGCAAGACGACACAGATTACACTTCTTCCGATGATGATGAGTTCGTCCCATTCCACTTCGATAAGACCGAGACTCCCAAGGCCGGACCGAGTCGTACTTCTTCCACTACCCCGTCTGTGCCTTCGCACCCTAGGACCACTGAGAACCATCTCCCTATCGACCCTGATCGGCTTCCGTCCACTATGGACCCCGATGTCGACCTGCACCACACCAGATCCATTCCTCTGCGGTCTCGCAAGAAGGTTCGCTTTCTACCTTCTTGATCACATGTACATCCATTACTGTTGTATATTCGCTTTCATCTCCGCCTCTCCCGTATTGCTCATCCACTCATTCTCGTGTTTGCCTTACTTAGGACGTACTTTGTCCTAAGTATAGGGGGAGGACGAGCCGAGTATTCTTTCATCGTTCTGTTTCATCACTCATGTTGTTGCCTATACTTAGGGCTTCTTTCACCCTAAGTATAGGGGGAGTGGTGTGTACATCCTCACGATCTCTTTTTCCATCTTCTGATCTCTTTTTCTTTTCTTCTTTTCCTTTTTTATCTTCTGTATCTACTGAAAAGGTGTTGCCCCTTTTGTCAGTCTTTTATACTTAGGATGTACTTTGTCCTAAGTATTGGGGGTGTGCATCCCGAATTTTCATTCTTTTCGATCCTCTTCATTGTCTCCTCTTCTTGTCTATACTTAGGGATATCTTACCCTAAGTATAGGGGGAGACAATCTGAGTACGATATGTTCATTCCCACCCTTGACCCTCCCTACTTTGTGTACAGTCTGCTATACTTAGGATTATTTGATCCTAAGTATAGGGGGGACTGTCAACTTCTCATTCGTTCATTCATCTCTTATTGCGTTCATTCTTTAGATTTTCCTATACTCAGTACGAGTTATGTCTTCTCTTTTCTCTCTGATCTATGAGGACATAGCTCAAGCTAAGTATAGGGGGGTCGTATATACTACGTATATACTTTAGCCATAACTCGTACTTTTGTATTTTCTTAATAATATGGCTAATAATTCTTGAAAAAATCATTAAAAATCTTAATAAAAAGATGCTATTATTCCTTAAATTCTTTTTGTAATTACTGATTAATAAATCAGGTGAAAATGTTTTTTTGCAGAATGTTTGAAAAATAGTTTGAAAATCTTTGTGATAATCTTTTGAAAACTATTTGGAAAATGTTTTGTTACATATTTTCAACCTTTGTAAAACATTTTATTTGAAAAATTTATTTTCTTTGTGTGAAATAAAATGTTTGAAAAATGCTTTGCAAATAGTTTAAAAAATGGTTGCAAAAATCTTTTGAAAAATCTATCCATACTGTTTGAAAACCTTTGCAAAATGATTTTCAAATGTGTGTACATGTTTGTAAAATGTTTGTAAAAATTATTTTGAACTATAGTTTTCAAAATTGTTTGAAAAACCTGTGTCAAATAAGTTTGAGAAATAGATACATCACACCAAAAATTCTTTTTTATATATACTTATAAAATTGATCACTTACCCTGTAAATTCGTAAAATCCACTTCTTGTAAATATAAGATACATCCCCGTGTAAATATTTTTAACCTAGCTTTTAGCCAAAAATCATTTTACTTTCAAAAATTCCAAAAACATTTGCAAAATTAAAATCCAAAAACATTTGAAAAATCTTTTGAAAAATACAAAAAATGCATATGCATCATCATCTTTTCAAAAATCCATAAAAAGTTCAAAATCCTTGAAAATTGCATCACAAAATTATTTTCTGCATTATGCATATCATTTGCATAGCATTAGCATTTTTTGGATTGAGTTTGGTAGTTGAACAAGTCTAAGTAAAATCCAGAGATTGGAGCTTTATTGGACATTAAAATCTACCTAATAACAGGAACCTTATAGGAATTGGGTTCGAGATACTTCAGGTCTAGTTGACTTAATTCTTTGAGGATCACAAGACTTGGTTCAATGGATTCTTGACTGCCTAAGTAGAGTATTTCAGAGCACACGTACGACTCTTGTTGATAATGACCTAACTTGGACACCTGCACCTTTCACATGGCTCAACTCAGTTGTAGTGAGGGGATTGGATTTACCGGTATGAGACGCACACAAGTGGAAATATTTGTCCTCCTCTAGGGAGGGAAGTGCACCCCAACCCGTTCAGTGATGAGGAATTCTAAAGACAGGAGAGTGTGGGTTGCAATAAAGATTCAAAAGAGGGATAATCTACTGGCTCAAGAGGAAAACTCCTTATGTAAATGTTGTTGTGAATAGTATTCAAAAAAAAAGGAAGACAGGCATGTACAAAAATAAAATGCCTGCAAAAATATGTGAATATGTTGTAAAGTCAATAAGCAAGCTTGAGTTCCATAGTCAGATATGTGAGCCTGCAGCTGGATGACTTGACTACACTGGTCTTGCATCTTAGGATAGGTAGCTACACTGGCTACCATCCATTCTTCTCTTCACCCCCTCCTCTTGAGCTGGTTGCCACTTGAACTTAGAAGGGAATACCCTGCTCCTCGAGGAAGGAGTTATTGGATTGGGGAATCATTGGGTTGTCATACTGGAAAAGTCAGTCTCTTTGTCATTCTAGTTGGGGAGAGCCACCATCACTTACACTGCACAAGTCAGATTCATAGTCGTAAGGGTTTGCGTATGAGTTGAGATATTTCTGACCTGGCTATTGAGGAGACTTGAACAGAGTTTTGGGATTCTCAGGGACTGTTGGATTTCAAATCCGGTTCTCATTAAGGTTCCGCCCGCACGAAAATTCCAAAGGTCCGACTTAAGCTCCAAACTTTGACTTTGTGAAGACAAGTTTGATCATTAAATTTAATTCACATTTCTTCTTTTTCTTTTCTTTATTTTTCTTTTCTGCACTTATTGCATAAGTGTTTGCTAGGGACTAGCATCAGGCGAGCCCGCCGAAGGGAGGTGGTGGTCGGTAGGCCATTGGGTGAGTGGGTTAGGAGAAAGAGAAAGGTGGGGTGACACATGGCTACCCCAGGAGGCGCCATGTGTCGCTCTAAAAAAATCAAAATTTAAATATAATTAAGAATAAAAAAGAAATAGAAGGAGACTTGGGTCAAAAACATTTCTTCACGAAAGTTGTTCTCTCGACGAGATCTACAATTTTCATGAAGGGATCAAGAGCAAAAAAGGTCATTTGTACAAAATGATTTTATGGTGACTTTCTATGTATATAGAAAACCACGTTTTGGAATTTTGTAGTTTTTTGTGATCTTTAAATAGGATAAAAAATCAAGAAAAAATATGGTAAAATAAAGGACATATATTTACACATTACTCTAATTTTTTAGTTTTTTAGTAGATACAAAAATAGGAAAAGAAAATAAAATGGGAAATGGGAAATATTTGTACTAACTCACAAGGGACACTTAGACTCAGTCACTTTCTTTGATTTCAGTCTTATTCTTGGATTTGGATTTTTGTGATTTTAATAAAATTTTCATCAAAGAATATGAGTGAAAAAGAAATAAAAGAAAAAAAGGGTTAAGTATGTACATAAAATATCAGGTCAAAACCGCTAAAATACAATGTGCAAAAGATGCCCAAAACCAAACTTTCACATATGAGCTCTGATTTTTATAAAATTGGTCTTGTTTTGAAGGCCTTTGAATGTAGATTACTATAAAAGGTGAGTAGACCAAAATAGAATATTGTATGAGGATGATATATGTGTTTTAATCTGTCTATTCTGAAATTAGGGCGTTGTCTCACAAGCCAATTATTTGAATTAGCATTATTTATATTTTTTTTCTTTAATCTTTTTAGTAATATGAACACAATGAAGTTGGTTTCATGTCAATTTTACTTAGCATGATTTGATTAAAAATACATGAAGTTAGGTGAAAATGTGAAGATGATTATGAATGGAATTATGCATGTTAAAATGCAGATATTAATTCTAAGTGCATGAATGGTAAAAATGCATAATAAATGATGAAATGCAGCTAATTACTTGGTAACAAAACTCTATTTTCAACTTTTAGTATGATGAATCACGGATTCATCAACATGCCAGAAGGTATGCGACTCCATCCCATCGTTGAGGTGCATGATCGTGTCGGAGACGATGACTCTGGGAAGGAGCGATGAGGTGCCGTTAGCAGTGGTAATGACTATTGTATTTAAATGAATTTAATTAGGTTTTAATTTGATAACCATATGCAATTACATCGGATTTTAATTTGTCTACAATTGGGAAACTAAATAACTTTGGAGGGAAAGTTAGTAATTCACAAATATGAAACAAGCTAAGATATGGGTGGAAGTTTAGTGCAAATCTAGTATTTCTAAACTTATGATGGGCTTATATATGATTTCACATCCTAAGCTCTTGTATCAATAATTGAAAGGAGGAATGGAGGATCACATGTGTGCTTGCGTGCTCCGCTCCGTCTCCAGCTCGGGCTCGAACTCGAGAGAGTCAATTCGATCTTGATACTTTTGCTGCGGGTTTCATCAGTGGGTCGATTACATTAATTCTACAGATTAATAGTGATTCGGTCGCATTAAGGGAATTCGACTCGACTCCAACAACTTTGATCTGGGCATTATTTCAGAATCCGAAGAGACTCCCATTAGAAAGTACTTTTGAAAAGTGAAAAGCCATGTCCTAGATCTTCATATACCCTCCCCCGGATGCTATTTTCTTCACTCACAAGAAAACTCTCACGTCGCTTTCGCTATTTGTTTTACCCACAGCATCTGCGACATGTATTTCTTCTTCTTCTTGGCTACAAGTTCTCTAAGGTACTCTTGAGGACGATCTCGTCAGTGTGCACAGATGCAGACCATGTGTCATCATATCCTGGGAGTAGATCGCAAGTATCCTTCGCACCAGTATTGTGGGATGATATCTTCTCTAAGGACAATCTATTTCATGGATGCTTCAGTGATCTCTTGTCTAATTTATTTACCTTTTTGTTTGTGACAATTTGTTTATTGCATTGCCTATAATGGATCTTGCTATAAAATGTTGTTTAAAATGTTTGATTGGTTCATGTGTACATCTTGTAATTACTATATGAATCAGATATGCTTGATTATAATTTATCTTTAATGGATTGATTCATATTAATCTTTGTAATTGTTGTTTAATATATGCACTACTCTGGACTCAGCAATATTAGAGAAGATATATGGAATCGGATTTAGAATCATGTTGGAAACAATATTTAAATAGAGGGCACACATGATCGGGACGCCTGGAATTTTGGTGGTCAGAATTTCAAGCATTGGCAACAACACATGAAAATCTGATTGACTGTCATAGTGTTAATCTCAATGCTTAAAAGCGAATGCCCCACGATGGAAGAAGAAAACCCCTCACTCGATAGTTAGAAGGCGCAATCGCGTGGAAGGAACGTGGTCGTATATGTCATAGTTGCATCTTGTTGTCTCTTTCCAACATGTTGTTTGACATATACTATTCATTGATGAATCCACGATTCATCATCTCAATATCTTGATCTTAGCAAAATCCCTGAGTAAAATCCCAAATAAATGTCCATAAAATCAATAAATTAACAAAATACCTCTTGTAAATAAAACTCACTAATTACTGTATATAAGATTGTACAAAATAAATTAACAATAAAAAAAAGTCGCAAAATCAAAGGAGTTTTATACTTGTAAATAGCCCAAAACTTCATGGATTTTTAATAATTTCATTTCAACTCTTTTTTGGCTAATTCTTTCTCTAACTTGTTCATAATAATGTATATAAAAATACAAAAATACAAAACAAATTTTACCTTAAATAAATGCTCCTAGATCCCAATGGGAAAAAGCCGTAAAGACCAACTTCCAAGCTAAATTCCCGCTCCGTATGAACTCCAAATTCACCAAACTCACTTTTAAAGTTCAAGTTAAAAAATTATCTATTCAAGGGAAGTGGTTTCATTAAAATCGAAGCTCATTTGCAAAAGTTGGGTTTTGGGACCTAGATGTACATTGTACATTATGTATATATTCATACTTTCTTCATTTTTTATTATATATTTCTTAATTATTAAAAATACAAAAAAATCATACTTGTGTTGTATTTTAATTATACTATTTTATTGTATTTTTTTCATTGTAAATATCTCTTATTAAAAAGACAAAAAAATTACATATTAGAAAAGTAAAAAAAATGTACATGGTGTTTTGTCTTCTTTTGTAAATTCTCCACTATTTCTCTTCTCTTTTTATTTTATTGTATTTAAAGTAGACAACTTTATTTATTTATTTATTTATTATTTAATTTCCATTCTCTACAATAACCACCAATTCAACTCCATTATTCCACCATTTTTTCCCAACTTCCCATTCAACTCCATTAATAAATCAACCTCCCATTCAACCCCACCACTTTAATAACCTCTCATCCCATTCTCTTTATATACATGTCATTCTCCTCATTTTTGCCTTTGATCCGTCTTTATGTGAGGAGAGCCTAGTTCCCGGAGTTGAATCGGTGACAGCGACGCAACCGCGGTCGAGCGACGACGGCCCTCTCTCCGGTGTGATCCGTTGGCTTTTTGGCCAACATCGCAGCCGCAACCGCGCGCTGCTCGAGCTCATCGCGCGCCGGCGATTCGAGCGAAGACCGTGCTCTCACGAGCACATCATAGGCGACCGTCTCCACCGTAGGTAATTTTCTTCTCATTTTGTCATCTTGTTAGTTTTGCATTTTTTTAGCACATCACATTCACCAACCATCCTCCATTTGTTTATATTGATCATTCACCACTATCATCACATTTTTTTTCCTCATCATGTTCATTCCCTGTTTTAAACAAAAGTAAAAAAATATAAAAAAAATTAAAACAAAAAAAAATCCTTTTATTGAAGCACCTTCATCATAGCATTTTTTTTATTCTTCTCATTTTATTTCATCCCCATCATCTTCATTATACACCATCGTTATCATTTTTTATTTTTCCTTCTTTCTTTCTCCACAATCATCTTATTCCCTGTTTAAAAAAATAAAAAAATATAAAAAAAGTAAAAAAAAAGGGGGTTTTTATTACAGCAGAAAAAAAGAAATAAAAAAATCAAAAAAAAATCAAAAAAAAGAAGTGAAGCAGCAGCGGTGGGGGAAGCACCCACCACCGCCGCCTCCTCCGCCCAACTGCCGCCAGCCAGCGGCCAAGCCAGCCGGCGCCGCTTCTCAGCCGCACCCCGCCGGAGGCGCCGCCCCCTCTCCTCGCCGCCCTTTCGCCGCTCTGAGCGGCCGCGCAAGGCGGCGCTCCTCCAGCCGCGTCCCCGCGCGGCCCCCACTCCCACACCGTGCCGCCGAGTCACCGCCACCACCTCCTCGCGCCACCGCCCCTCCGCCGTGCGCCCTCCGCGCTCCTCGCCGCGCCTCCGCGCGCCGGTGCGGCGCGGCCGCCGCCGCCGCCGCCCACAACCCTTTCGGGTTCATCTCACCTGCGTACAAGGAAGAAAGAAGAAGAAAGGGGTAGTTCTTTTCCTCATTTTTTTTATTATAACAATTGCATAATTGTTTTGTAAAGTTTTTATTATTGCAAAGAGGTCCCTGTACATGTTTTGTTCATAAGTTTTGTTTCCTGATTTTTGCGTAGATACCCCTGTCTTTGGCTCTTAATTTGGACATCATTTTTGCATCAATTTGTTCAATGAAAAATATCTTGATGTTGAGCAACTAGTTCTCTACATTGTGGACATTTATTTATATTTTTCTGGTCTATGGATAATTAATTAAAATTGTTCAACTGAAATTTTACATATTTTACCCATTCAGTGCTTATAAATTTTTATCTCACACACGGTTAGTCCAAAAAATCCACAAAAATTATATGTGATGCTTTGATGAGTGCTTAACATACTATCCAAATTTCATCCAAAATGGAATTGTCCTGTGCCCGAAATAAATCATAGAGTGTTTTTAGTATTTGATTTTTAATTAATTCCACGTATATTCTTTTTACGAAATTTCAAGTCTCCTGGATTGCTCACCTAAATATCTACTTGAGATAATTTGCTTTTTGATTAATTTGATAACGTGGATTTAATAGAAATTAATTACTCACGATCACTCTGTTTTCACTAAAAAATTCATAAAAAAATCATAACTTGTCAAAAAATTCTAAAAATATTACTGTAGCTTTCTTGCATCATGTTTTACTTCCAGTAATTTTTTCATAATTTTTGCTTGCTGCTTGTGTGAAAAATTGCGAAAAAACCCATAAAAAGTGTGCATTTTTATTTATTGCATATTAACCCCGAAAATTCTAAAAAAATGTGTTTTGTGTTCATCACTGGATTAGGACTCTAGGAAAAATACGAATTGCCTAATTTGGACTTCTTTTCCAATAAAATTAATTTGGCCTTGTTGTATGTTTTCTTAGTGTTGTAATTCACTCGTATTTTGTTTTTGGCATTCTTCTTGCATTAAAAAAATCTAAAAAAAACCGCATTGGATATCTAGGCCTAAATTTGCAAATTAACCCCAAAGTTGTTCCTTTGCCTCCCTGTGTTCGACCCCGGACTTGCCCGTGATATAAATTAAAGCCGAGACACTCTTCACGGAGATCCTCTCTCGGTTCTGACCGAATCGCTAAGTACACGTGCTATAACGAAGACGAATTAATCAACGTATCTAGCGACCCGTCATCATCTCAATATCTTGATCTTAGCAAAATCCCTGAGTAAAATCCCAAATAAATGTCCATAAAATCAATAAATTAACAAAATACCTCTTGTAAATAAAACTCACTAATTACTGTATATAAGATTGTACAAAATAAATTAACAATAAAAAAAGCCGCAAAATCAAAGGAGTTTTATACTTGTAAATAGCCCAAAACTTCATGGATTTTTAATAATTTCATTTCAACTCCTTTTTGGCTAATTCTTTCTCTAACTTGTTCATAATAATGTATATAAAAATACAAAAATACAAAACAAATTTTACCTTAAATAAATGCTCCAAGATCCCAATGGGAAAAAGCCGTAAAGACCATCTTCCAAGCTAAATTACCGCTCCGTATGAACTCCAAATTCACCAAACTCACTTTTAAAGTTCAAGTTAGAAAATTATCTATCCAACGGAAGTGGTTTCATTAAAATCGGAGCTCATTTGCAAAAGTTGGATTTTGGAACCTAGATGTACATTGTACATTATGTATATATTCATACTTTCTTCATTTTTTATTATATATTTCTTAATTATTAAAAATACAAAAAAATCATACTTGTGTTGTATTTTAATTATACTATTTTATTGTATTTTTTTCATTGTAAATATCTCTTATTAAAAAGACAAAAAAATTACATATTAGAAAAGTAAACAAAAATTGTACATGTTGTATGTATTTATTTGTAAATTCACCACTATTTTTTTTCCCTCTTTATTTTTGTTGTATTTAAAGTAGCATACTTTATATCATTATTTATGTATTTATTTTTTCTCATTCCCTACAATAACTTCTCTACCACCAACTTTTATTCAACTCCATCATTTTTAATAACTCCCATTCCACTCCATATTCTTCCACCAACCTCTCATTCAACTCCACCAATAATACAACTTCCCATTCAACACCACCACCATTCTAACCTCTCTTTCTCTTCTCTTTATATTCATTTGTACATCCTCATTTTTTCGCATCCGCCATTCTTATAGAAAAAGGAGAGAGTTTGGAGTGTTTTGTTGGTGACAGCGGCAAGGCATATTCCTCAAGCGGCGACCTCCTTCAGGCAAGATCCGCGGAGCTCCGCTCCGCGTCACGAGTTCCTCATCGAGCTCGCTCAGCCTCTTCGATTTTATTTCGCCAATCGGATCGAGGCGACTACAGGAGTCCAGCGTAGCTGCTCCGCAAATCTGGTGGACATCAGGTAAGTTATCCCTCTCATATCTCTTTTTATTTTATTTTATTTAACATTTTGTTTTTGTTGTTTAGCCACCACATATCACCTCCACCATATTTTTTTTTACATCATCCCATCACCATCACAACCATCTCCATCTTCTTCACCATTCTCCTCTATTTTTTTTCTTCTTTCTTTTGTATATAAACATATTTTGTTTCCTGTTTAAGAAAAAAATTAAAAAAATCTAAAACAAAAAAAATTCATTACAGCAGTTTTTTTCCCTTTAATCAAAACAGTAAAAAAATATTAAAAAATTCAAAAAAAAATAACGGCAGGGAGGGGAAGCAACTCAACCGCCGCCGCTCCCCCCACCCACTCCCCTCGACGCCGCACCGGCGCGGCGGCCTCCACGCCGGCCCACCGCCGCCTCCCAGTCGCCCACCGCCCCTCTGCCGTGCGCCCTCCGCGCTCCTCGCCGCACCTCCGCGCGCCGGTGCGGTGCGGCCGCCGCCGCCGCCCAGAACCCTTTTGGGTTCATCTCACCTGCGTACAAGGAAGAAAGAAGAAGAAAGGGGTAGTTCTTTTCCTCATTTTTTTATTGTAACAATTGCATAATTGTTTTGTAAAGTTTTTATTATTGCAAAGAGGTCCCTGTACATGTTTTGTTCATAAGTTTTGTTTCCTGATTTTTGCGTAGATACCCCTGTCTTTGGCTCTTAATTTGGACATCATTTTTGCATCAATTTGTTCAATGAAAAATATCTTGATGTTGAGCAACTAGTTCTCTACATTGTGGACATTTATTTATATTTTTGTGGTCTATGGGTAATTAATTAAAATTGTTCAACTGAAATTTTACATATTTTACCCATTCAGTGCTTATAAATTTTTATCTCACACACGGTTAGTCCAAAAAATCCACAAAAATTATAAGTGATGCTTTGATGAGTGCTTAACATACTATCCAAATTTCATCCAAAATGGAGTTGTCTTGTGCCCGAAATAAATCATAGAGTGTTTTTAGTATTTGATTTTTAATTAATTCCACGTATATTCTTTTTACGAAATTTCAAGTCTCCTGGATTGCTCACCTAAATATCTACTTGAAATAATTTGCTTTTTGATTAATTTGATAACGTGGATTTAATAGAAATTAATTACTCACGATCACTCTGTTTTCACTAAAAAATTCATAAAAAAATCATAACTTGTCAAAAAATTCTAAAAATATTATTGTAGCTTTCTTGCATCATGTTTTACTTCCAGTAATTTTTTCATAATTTTTGCTTGCTGCTTTTGTGAAAAATTGCGAAAAAACCCATAAAAAGTGTGCATTTTTATTTATTGCATATTAACCCCGAAAATTCTAAAAAAATGTGTTTTGTGTTCATCACTGGATTAGGACTCTAGGAAAAATACGAATTGCCTAATTTGGACTTCTTTTCCATTAAAATTAATTTGGCCTTGTTGTATGTTTTCTTAGTGTTGTAATTCACTCATATTTTGTTTTTGGCATTCTTCTTGCATTAAAAAAATCTAAAAAAACCGCATTGGATATCTAGGCCTAAATTTGCAAATTAACCCCAAAGTTGTTCCTTTGCCTCCCTGTGTTCGACCCCGGACTTGCCCGGGATATAAATTAAAGCCGAGACACTCTTCACGGAGATCCTCTCTCGGTTCTGACCAAATCGCTAAGTACACGTGCTACAACGAAGCCGAATTAATCAACGTATCTAGCGACCCGTCATCCGCACAGATTGTGAAGGGGCTATGGGAAGAATTAGAACGGAAGTATAATACCGAAGATCTCGATATTGGTAAATACTTTGTTGCTAAGTTGTTAAAATTTTCCATGGCCGAAGGAAAGTCGATTTTTGAATATGCACACGAGTTTTTACTTCATGGTATAGAAGATATCGAGATGTAATTTACGGAGAAATTTCAAATCATGTGCATCATAGAGAAATTTTTCAAGTCTTGGGAAGACTTAGGTATTACCCTGAAACACCGAAAGGGGAAATTTTCAATGGATGACTAGATGATAGCAATCACCATAGTAGATGAACACATGAAACAAAAGCATGTGATTCCTGTTGATATTCATGTTAAGGTCAATTTCATGATATCGAAGGGCAAAGATAACAAAGGAAATGATAATAACGGTAATAAAATGAAATCAAAGGGCAAGATCCAGAAAAAGGAAAAGCATAAACCCTGCTAGCACTATAATCAGGTTGACCATTGGAAGAAGGATTGTCCGCCCTTAAAGGCTTAACCTAAAGCTACAAATGGGAATCCACAAGTGAATATGATCACTAGAGGACTTGGGGATAGCGATGGGTATGTCTATATAAAACCTGAACTATACTATATTCATGATCCAAATAAGTAGCTCGTGGTTATGGGAGCTAATGTACATATATGTTCTAACATAACTCTGTTTTCTTCTTATCAGACCTGTAGTGGTGGGACTGTGAAGACGGGGAGTGATTCTAGGGTCAGGGTACTGGGGTCAGGATAAGTCAACTTGAGGTTCACCTCTGACTGTGTCCGGACTTTGCACAGGATATTGCATGTCCCTGACGTGAAGAAGAATGTTTTATCTAGTACCATTTTAGTTAGAATGATTTTGAATTGAACTTTAAATGTAATAGAGGTGACATTCTGAGACATGTCATTTTTTATGGAAAATGTTATTTGACATATTTTGATTTGTTATTTATAATTAGATGTGATTCATTTAATATTGATTCAATAAATATTTTTAATCATGAAGTTCTAATTCTGTGTCTCATGTTATTATTAATTTAAAATCTTGTGATCTGTGGCATGGTAGATTGGGACATGTGAACTTAAATTCAATAAAAAGGATGATGAATTTAGAATTAATCTCTAAATACACTGTTAATAAAACTCAAAAATGTGAAATTTGCGTGCAAGCAAAGACACATAGAAAGTCTTTTCAGTATATCTCTAGAGATAGTGAGATCTTGAATCTAGTGCGAAGACACCTAGGAAGTCTTTTCAGTATGCATCCAAAAAACTTTGCTCTTTGTTGGAGCAGCGGAAGATTGGTGGTGTATAAGAAGCAAATTAGAGGGAGAGAATATGGATCAGTGCACAAGGTAGATGTAAAATTAAGAACTTCTTTTCATTAAAAACTTGATCTTGCATACAACACTTGAACCTTTATAAGAAGAGGACTTACAATATTTACAACAAAGGAAGAGGGACTTACAACACTTGAAAGGAGGAGGACACTTGAGAGACTCTTGTGTTGGTAGAGGACTTTTTGTTATTGTGTGAAATGAGGACCTCTTGGGTGGTATTTATAGCCTCCCAAGAGGGTGGAGATATTTTGGAAGAGTGATCTAGAATCTTCTTCCATACTTATCCTTTAAAGAAAATATATAGATATTTTGGTGGGAGGTGGAGAAATATCTAGATATTTTCTCCACCTCTCTCTTTTCTAGATACTTCTTCCAAATATATATCTTCGTGAAGCTTCTTCATATGTTAATGGAAGATATAAGTCCACCTATCTTCATATGGGTTAAACATTGTAGGTCCATGTGTAAATAGGCTCATTACAATAATATTTAATGGGCTAATTACACATTACATTTTCAATACCCCCTCCTAATTTGTAATTTGCATTATTTGTCTGAAGTGTTAGAATTTTTCTGATGGAAGTGACTTTGTGAATATATCTGCAATTTGGTCCTCTGTGTTGATGAAATCTAGCTTGATGTTGCCATTCTCCACTAGCTCTCGAACATAATGATGATGAAGTTCAATATACTTTGTTCTTCCATGAAAGACTGGATTCTTTGTCATAGCAAATAGCTGACATGTTGTCACATAATATAGTCGTTGGAAAAACATTCTCTTCTTGAATATTGTGAAGAAGTCTTCTCAGCCACACAACTTCACAAGATGCACTTGTAACAGAAATATATTCGGCTTCAACAGAGGAAAGGGCTATTGTCTTTTGCTTCTTAGAACTTCAAGATATGACTTTAGATCTCATGCAAAATAAATAACCTGATGTGCTTTTTCTATCATCTATAGATCCGGTCCATTCACTATCTAAATATCCTTCGAGAGAGTTATCTTCTTCTGTAGTATATTTAATTCCAAAATCCTTGGTATCTTGAACATAATGAAGAATCCTTTTTGCGGCTGCATAATAAAGCTTGCTTAGCTTGCTCATGAATCTTGATACAACACTGATAGTATATACTATATCTGGTCTTATATTAGGTAAATATAACAATGAGCCTACAAGACTCCGATAAAGAGAACCATCCGCTTCTTGAGCTCTGTCATTTGTAGAAAGTTTTGTATTGACAGCCATAGGAGTTCTTCTGATTTGCAATTTAATATATGAAATTTCTTGAGAAGATCATTGAGATATTTTTCTTGAGAGATAAATATTTCACCTTCTTTCTGTTGGACTTGAATACCAAGAAACTATCTCATAAGATCGGGATCTGTCATTTTATATTCTTTCATCATTACTTCCTTGAATTTTTCAATCATCTTGAAGGAATTGCTTGAATATATAAGATCATCAACATAAAGACATGTGATAAGGAAATTTTCCGTACCTTCTTTCTTCACATAAAGAGATGGCTCATTAGGACTTCTTAGAAATCCATTATCACGAAAATATCCATCAATTTTATTATTCTAAGCTCTTCGTGCTTGCTTTAAGTCATATAAGGCCTTGCGGATACGATAAACCTTTTCTTCATTATCTTTGGAGATATATCCTTGAGGTTGTTCAACATAAACCTCTTTTTCAATATCTCCGTTAAGAAATGCATATTTAACATCAAATTGATAAACCGGTAACTTCTTTTGAGCAACAAGTGCAAGTAAGGTTCTAATTGTCTTCATACGAGCAAGAGGTACAAAAGTTTCATTATAATCAATACCTGACTATTGCGAGTAGCCTTTGGCAACCAATCATGCTTTATACTTGTGAATGGAACCGTCTTCATAATATTTAACTTTATAAATCCATTTAAGACCAATGACATCTTTATCCTGAGGTCGGTCAACGAGCTCCCAAGTGTGATTTTTATTAATGACAGTAATATCCTCATTCATTGCTTGAATCTATACTTCTTCTTTAACTGCTTCTTCAAATTTCTGTGGCTCACAAGCAAATAAAACAATAGTAGAAGATGATGTATAAATTTCTTGAAAAGACCGTACCTTTTGACATGGATGTTCTGAATTAGAGACATTTGGCCCGATTGATCTTTGAATTGAAGGGAAAATATCTTCATCATTTGATTTGTCTTCTTTAACTGTAGCTTGCTTATCCCATTTCCATGAAGATGTTTCATCAAAGATAACATCTCTTGATATAATTAATTTCCCTTCTTTGGGCTCATATAATCTATATAAGCTTTACATTCATCACAATATCCAATGAAGATAAATTTTTCTCCTTTTTCATCAAACTTTTCTTGTCTAACTTGAGATGGAATATGAGTATATGCAATAGAGCCAAAGATTTTGAAATGACTAACCTTGGCCTTCCTTTCATATCATGCTTCATAAGGTGTTCTATCCAATACTGCTTTGGTAGGATATCTATTCAATATATAAACCGCAGTATTTACTGCTTCTGCCCAAAGTTTATTAGGAAGACCCTTACCTTTTAACATGCTTCTTGCCATCTCAACAATTATTCGATTTCTTCTTTCAGCTACTCCATTTTGTTGAGGAGTATTGATGAATCTACGTTTCATCATCTTTATTCTATCATTTTGGCCTTAAAAACTCTAGTAAATGCGTGTAATTAGGCTTAAAATATACATTTTAGCATTCATGCATCATTGTGTAAATATTGTATAAAATGTGGTTTTTAAAGCTAAAATTATAGAATAAAGAAAAGAAAAGAAAAAGAATAAAATATTGTAAATATTTTATGACCCGAAATCCCGAGACCTAGGCATCTCGATCACTAGGTCGACAAGGAAGAAAGTAGGGGGAGATAAGGGCCAAAATACAATAAAAATACCTTCTATTTTATTCATTCTTTATTCATTTTGGGACCTATTTTTGGTTCCACTTCTTATACCTCAAATGTAGAAACTTTGTATATGAAAGTTGTAGATAATCAAATAAATAAAAATACAAAATTGATTTCACTCAAAAATAATATACAGATAAAAAGTTATAGTCTGAATAAAAATCCAGAATCCCAACTTCCCAGACCCATGTCTCACAAATGAAAACTCCAAATGCATCAAACTCACCTTTAATTGTATATAATTCAAAATAAGCTATTTAATGGCAGTGGTTTCGCATTTGGCGGAGCTACGTTTTGAAAGTTGAGTTTTGGACCCCTATTGTATACTTGTACAGATTAAAATATTCAATTTATTATTTATTCATTATTTTGCATTTTTATATTTTTATAATTTTGTAAATATTACTTATAATATATTTGTATATTAAAATCAGAACAAAAACTCAAAGAAAACTCAAAATAAAATAATTGTATATAAAATACATAGGTATTATACCTGTAAATATACCTACATAAACTATACTTTTATTTTATTAAGTATACAAAATCACTTCAGAAAAATAAAATAAAAATGTATTTAAGTGTATAAAAATACTTTATAAATTTATAAAATAATAAACATAAATGAATAAGTTAAATATACAAAATAAAAATAAAATACTTCAATATATAGATAAAGATACCTATAAGGGGTATAAATGGTAACTTGTAATTACACACCCCATAAAAATAAATAAAAATCACTATAAAATAATTAATAAAATAATGAACATTTTTTATTCAATAACCAAAAAATAATAAATTGATTTGTTATTTTTAATTGAATTTACAAATGTTTTTCCCAGGGATTTTTCTGGTTGGTCCACGTGGACCAACCAGGTGGAAGTTGACCTGCTGGTCAACTCCCTGGTCTTCTCCTACAGCCCGTCAAAGCTGTGTTTTTAGTCCTTTTCTCCCATCTTTCTAGGCCACATCGTTCACATTTTGACCTTGGGCCCTTCTTGACTTTTGTTCACCATATATCCACCATACACGCTCAGCCATCATCTTGAGGATTGGATCACGGGTGTAGCCTATTTTCTTCGTTCTTTAGACCATGTTGACCAACTCTCTGACATGCCCCCTGCACTGTGTCAGATATTGGTTTTTTGGTGTTTTCTTCGAATTTTGGAGAGCGCGTCTTTCACCATTTGACCTTACTTCCTTCTTGACTTTTTCTCCCCATATATCAAGGATACACGCTTATGTGTTTTATTGGGGATTGGACCGCTATGCATCCATCTGTTCCTCGTTCTTCTCGCCCCTTCGGCCACATTGTACAACAAGGGCACCCGACCTTCCATCACATTTTTGAACCCTCTTGGACCATTGCCCTCCCCTCCTTTGGTGCCCAATTGACTGAGGGAGGTGACAGCTCCCTCATCTTACCATTAGGTTGATCGAGGAGGTGGTTTTTGAGGTGCTCCACCCCCATCTCCGGCTTGCCGTCGTGAGGTCCATCTCGCCATTCCTTGGCTCGAGGTTCGCATTTCAATTCATTTTCTTGCATTTTCTTTAGTTTTTCTTGTATTCTCTTAATCTCAGTAGTTGTAGGATCACATTCCCACCTTCCACTTCGCACGAGATTCGTCCGCTCACTCTTCGCAATCCCTTGTCGGAGCTTGCTCCGACGAACAACCATCTGCCACTCCCACCGTATTTCCACCGCTGGAGGGTCGTGGCATTTTGCCCACGATTCTCTTAACTCAACTTCTAGGTCTTGGATCTTCACGCATACCTGGGAGGAGATTTTGTTGTTGGCCGGAGAATCCTAGGGCCGCCACCGTCTCCGACTTCGTGGTGGACTTACGGTGATCCTCCACCTTTGACGCCTCCAGAAGATAGAGAAAGACCGCAGGAGCGTTGGGCGCCATTTTGGAGCACGAAGGACCGCCGGAGAAGGAGGATCTTGCCGAAGGAACATCGCAGCGGTGGAGTCCGTCCCCGTTCGTCCAGCAGCCATCTTCGCCGTCGAATCATCAAGGCGTCCCAGATTAAGCAGGAGCCATCCGATCTGCCCGGGCGAGGGAATTTTGCACCATTTCCCCCGCCATTTTGTGTAATATTTATTTAGGACTCAAAGCATTCATCTGCAGTTGTGTACTTTTGTATAATTTGCATATTGGCCCTTGAACTTCGCTCTATTTTCATTCATACCCTTGTTAGGCCTTGTATTTTTGTATGCTTTCCCTATTTATTTCATGCATCTAGAAAATTCGAAAAAATCTCAAAAAATAGAATTAAGCTCCTGCTCATTATAGTATCTCGCCATATTTTTATTTTTCATATTTATTGCATTTTATTATTTATTAAAAATCAAAAACATGCATTTTTGCTACTGTTTGCATTAGAAAATACAAAAAAAATATAAAAGCACCTCAAAAAATTCCCAAAAAAATATATTTTGCATATCTTATTGTGCTCTAACTCCAGTCCAAAAATCACTAAAAAAATAAAAGAAAACTCCTAAAAATTATAAAACTCTAAAAACCTTAAAAATATATATATAATTCATAAAAAAATCTAAAAATTGTGTTTTCTTTTCCTAAATTTTCTTTATTCTGTTATCTTTAATTGAAAATTAATTTGGGAAAATTTTATTGTTGTTTGCTATTTTTCATTCCCATTTTGATTTCGGCCAGCATTTATATTCACTGTTTTCTTGTATTTTGGCATTTAAAAATACCAAAAATATTCTGAAAATTCCCCAAAAATCACAAAAACAGTAGAAAATTATAAAAAGACCAAAAACATCTTATTTTCTAATTTTTTGACTACTTTTACTTATTTTTTATAAATATCTCATTCTCTCTCCCCTATATTGTATATATATTCCAATATTGAAAAAGAAAATAAAAAATATATAAAATATAAAAAGAAAATAAAAAATCAGAAATTTGAAAATCAAAATACAACATTATAAAATTAAAAAAAATATAAAATAAATATAAAATAAAAAACCCACAAAAACATAGCCTTCTTGTAGACAAACAGTCACATTCACACTTTTGAGCAATTTTGCCCCGATCTATCCTTTCTGCTCCCTGTGTTCGACCTCTACACATACTTGCACCTATACACATCTTGTTGTAGAGTTATAATAAATTTTAACTCCGCACATTTACTTTCATTGCTTGATTTAATTGTTGTGGGTTAATTGTTGTTTTAATCCGAATTTCGTGTGGTCGATTCAGCGACTGAGTTTCCGCCTTGTGTGGAACTTAAGACCACTGTTTTTCTGGGTTAAACAAATGGCGCCGTTGCCGGGGAGCAACAACGCTTAGTTCGGGTTTTTGCTTTGTGATTGTGATTGGTTGTCTATTATACGGCTTTTCTTTTTTCTATTTTATTTTTATTAATATACATTGTTGAATTGTCTGACCACTCTCCTTGTTTGGATTTCTTGCGAGGTACGTGGATCGAGGGAGGAGCCCCTCTTGGAGCACCTTCGCACCCACGTGAGGCGATTTTAGCCTAGCATCAAGGAAGGCGGGAGGACTTGAGCAGATAGTTACATTTTTTAGCATTTTTGTGTAGCATTTATTTTTTAAATTTTTGAGAGAGAGAGACCACTATATTTGTAATAATACAGGTACCCCCAGACTTGGACTCTTGAGCCTAATTTCCAGGTGTTTGTACACCTGGAGGCTCACCGCGGTTTTCACGGTTTTCTTCGCATTTTTTATTTTGTTTTCCGATTTCTGTTTTATTTATTGTGTGTGATTGAGCGCCTAGTTTTAGGATTGCTTGCGATAGACTAAGGCCAAACACCTAATATCTTTGCATGTACCTATAGTATCGTTTGGACTTAGTCAAATTTAAACAGTTGATTCATCGTCTTCGATCCGTCGTGTCGCGAGCCCACCCTGCCAAGCGCTGCTCCTGAACTCGATTTGTCGAGAGGAGGAGGGGTGAGCCTAGACCACACTCTAGGGTTGAGGATTGGTGGTCAGCTTGTGGTTCTTCACGATAATAGCAATTTCTGAACTTAGGGCGATTTCATCAGTTGCATTTTCATATAGATAGGTTTCAATTCTGCTGAGCATCTTTGCATGTAGAGTACTGGAGGCAAGGTGAGCATTTCTCTTTAGCATACATCATCGTTTTGCCGCTTGCATTGCTTTTCCGACTCTCCCTCTGATTTTGCAGACCTAGGTGCTTAAAGGAATCGACTCCTCGTTATGCTCGTGCATTTTTATTAAAAATCCAAAAAAGTGATAATCAATAAAATTGGGACTGCTAATATTACTTGACCCTAAAACCGATCAAAAAGAAAAACCTTATATTGAGGCGAGTAATCCCCTCATTGTCTTCGTTTTACATTGCTCGCACACACACTAAGGTTAGAGCCTAAATCCTATTTTCAGCCCCCTAAGTGTTTGTGCAAATCTTTGACTTCTCACCTAACTCTAAAATAGACAAGATAAAAAGACCGCTCTTTGCGGTCTCTACCGAGTTGAGTAGGTGAATTGAGGGTTTGATTTATTTTCATTTTTGTTTGCGATTATTTTGTGTGTGTCCTAGATCGCCGCTGCACACTTGCGCCTTTCTTCTCACTTCTCTTGACTTGACCATCGTGCTCTCCCGATCATTTTCTTTTGTTTCGAGATGGCTGACTGGAGCGTATTTTATCCGGACTTTGCGGATCATTCGTTCACTCCAGCCGGTCCACCTCCTTTTTTCCAGGAGGACTTTGCTCCTGACTTTTGTACATACCAGCCTCGGCCACAGTATCAGGACTCGGATTTCTACCCACACCCACCTCCACCTGTATATTATCCTCCTCCACCTTCACATCCACCCGAGACTGAGCTGTTGGAGTCACCTTTCATGGAGTCCACCCTTGAGCACTTGACCTAGATGATGGATCATATGAGACAGAGGCTTGACACCCTCACTAGTACAAATAAGAGCGACCATGATACTCCACCATTTGATGATATGGGTTCATTTGAGGATTTCCATGAGAGCTTGCAATTGCACAAAATACAAAAAAATGAGAAAAATTTAAAAACACAAAAAGATTTTGGGAGACACATGATCGAGTCAGACTGTGAGGAGAGCGTCCACTTGCCAGACCATTTGACCACACAACCTTTCACACCCGGTCCCACCTTTTACCCCGAGGATGCCGCTGTACAGACTGCTCTTGGCATGCCTCGTGTATATGATGATTCCGACTTTCTCCCATGTATGGAGGAGATCCAAAAATTCAAAAAAATGTTGACTGAACCCGAAGTGGTGGCCACCATACATGAGATTATCCGTGCCCCACTTCAGCAGGCCATGACTGATTTATCTGCTCCTCTTCCCAAGAAGAGAAAGCAGAGGAGTAGATCTGAGCGTCATATTCTGACCATGGCCACTGCCCATACCATCACACACCGTCCCATTCCTAGGAAAAAGAACACTGCCACACCTTTCGTTAGCTGCACCATCTCTGACTTTACATGTGATCACACTCTCCTCGACGGCGGTGCTTCGATTAGTATCATACCCTTCTCGCTGGTACAGTCTCTTCACTTAGGGCCTCTCAAGAAAACCAGGATGATCGTACAGTTTGCTGATGGATCAATAAAGAGGCCGAAGGGTATTCTTGAAAACGTCGTCGTATCGATTCATAGCAAGAGATACCATGTTGACTTTATCGTGTTGCCCATGGAGACCTCCACAGGGGAGCACTCTCCAATCATCCTGGGACGACCATTCCTCGCCTCTGCGAGGGTCGTTATTGATTACGAATCAGGAGAGATTCGCTTCCGTCCTGCTAACGAGAGCGAAGTATTGATCACCGCACCCACCGCCAACCAGAGACCCGCACCTGATGTGACCTCACCTATCTTGGCTGACCTTGAGGACCATGACCTTGATGATACTATCAGAGAATTTTGCTGTCTATTGGATTCCACTGAGACCTGAGAATTCTTTCCTGTTGAGTAAGACTCAGAAAGCATGGACGATACCATTGAGCGGAGGGCAGATTTGGATACTAGACAGGACGGCCATGACTTGACGCCTATTTTCTTCGTTCTTTGGGCCATGTTGACCAACTCTCTGACATGCCCCCTGCACTGTGTCAGATATTGGTTTTTTGACGTTTTCTCCTAATTTTGGAGAGCGTGTCTTTCACCATTTGACCTTACTTCCTTCTTGACTTTTTCTCCCCATATATCAAGGATACACGCCTATGTGTTTTATTGGGGATTGGACCGCTGTGCATCCATCTGTTCCTCGTTCTTCTCGCCCCTTCGGCCACATTGTACAAAAAGGGCACCCGACCTTCCATCACATTTTTGAACCCTCTTGGACCATTGCCCTCTCCTCCTTTGGTGCCCAATTGACTGAGGGAGGTGACAGCTCCCTCATCTTACCATCAGCTTAATCGAGGAGGTGGTTTTTGAGGCGCTCCGCCCCCATCTCCGGCTTGCCGTCGTGAGGTCCATCTCGCCATTCCTTGGCTCGAGGTTCGCATTTCACTTCATTTTCTTGCATTTTCTTTAGTTTTTCTTGTATTCTCTTAATCTCAGTAGTTGTAGGATCACATTCCCACCTTCCACTTCGCACGAGATTCGTCCGCTCACTCTTCGCAATCCCTCGTCGGAGCTTGCTCCGACGAACAACCATCTGCCACTCCCACCGTATTTCCACCGCTGTAGGGTCGTGGCATTTTGCCCACGATTCTCTTAACTCATCTTGTAGGTCTTGGAGCTTCACGCGTACCTGGGAGGAGATTTTGTTGTTGGCCGGAGAATCCTAGGGCTGCCACCGTCTCCGACTTCGTGGTGGACTTACGGTGATCCTCCACCCCTTTTGACGCCTCCGTAAGATAGAGAAAGACTGCAGGAGTTTTGGGCGCCATTTTGGAGCACGAAGGACCGCTGGAGAAGGAGGATCTTGCCGAAGGAACGTCACAGCGGTGGAGTCCGTCCCCGTTCGTCCAACAACCATCTTCGCCGTCGAATCATCAAGGCGTCCCAAATTGAGCAGGAGCCGTCCGATCTACCCGGGCGAGGGTATTTTGCACCATTTCCCCCGCCATTTTGTGTAATATTTATTTAGGACTCAAAGCATTCATCTGCAGTTGTGTACTTTTGTATAATTTGCATATTGGCCCTTGAACTTCGCTCTATTTTCATTCATACCCTTGTTAGGCCTTGTATTTTTGTATGCTTTCCCTATTTATTTCATGCATCTAGAAAATTCGAAAAAATCTCAAAAAAATAGAGTTAAGCTACTGTTGCATTATAGTATCTTGCCATATTTTTATTTTTCATATTTATTGCATTTTATTATTTATTAAAAATCAAAAACATGTATTTTTGCTACTGTTTGCATTAGAAAATACCAAAAAAATATAAAAGCACCTCAGAAAATTCCCAAAAAAATATATTTTTCTTATCTTATTGTGCTCTAACTCCGGTCCAAAAATCACTAAAAAATATAAAAGAAAACTCCTAAAAATTATAAAACTCTAAAAACCTTCAAAAAATATATGAAATTCATAAAAAAAAATCTAAAAATTGTGTTTTCTTTTCCTGAATTTTCTTTATTCTGTTATCTTTTTAAAATTAATTTGGGAAAATTTTGTTGTTGTTTGCTATTTTTCATTCCCATTTTGATTTCGGCCAGCATTTATATTCACTGTTTTCTTGTATTTTGACATTTAAAAATACCAAAAATATTCTGAAAATTCCCTAAAAATCACAAAAACAGTAGAAAATTATAAAAAGACCAAAAACATCTTATTTCCTAATTTTTTACTACTTTTACTTATTTTTTATAAATATCTCATTCTCTCTCCCCTATATTGTATATATATTCCAATATTGAAAAAGAAAATAAAAAATATATAAAATATAAAAAGAAAATAAAAAATTAGAAATTTGAAAATCAAAATACAAAATTATAAAATTAAAAAAATATATAAAAAAATATAAAATAAAAAACCCACAAAAACATAGCCTTCTTGTAGACAAACAGTCACATTCACACTTTTGAGCAATTTTGCCCCGATCTATCCTTTCTGCTCCCTGTGTTCGACCTCTACACATACTTACACCTATACACATTTTATTGTAGAGTTATAATAAATTTTAACTCCGCACATTTACTTTCATTGCTTGATTTAATTGTTGTGGGTTAATTGTTGTTTTAATCCGAATTTCGTGTGGTCGATTCAGCGACTGAGTTTCCGCCTTGTGTGGAACTTAAGACCACCGTTTTTCTGGGTTAAACAAGTATATCTTGCCGTTAGCTCCTTCTTGATTCCACGAGTTATGCAGAAGTCTTGAAATTCTTTGGATGTAAATTCTCCTCCACGATCTGATCTGAAGACTTTTATTTTTCTTCCACTTTGTTTTTCAACAAAAGCTTTAAACTTGATAAAAGTAGAAAAGACTTCTAACTTTTTTTTAAGAAATAGAAATTACCTGGCTCCATTGATAGACGGAGTTTGAGTTGGTCCATATACGTCTGAGTGTATCAACTCAAGTGGAGCTTTTGCTCTCCATGACGTCTTTGTGAATGGCAATCTATGCATATTGCCATATATGCAACTTTCACATATGTTTTCATCTTTCTTGATGAACGGAAGCCCAACAACCAAGTTCTTCTGCTTTAATAATATGAGGCTTCCAAAATTTAAGTGTCCATATCGTAAATGTCATAATAAGGAATCATCTTCATTTATAGCCTTTAGTGCATAGCCTTCTTTTCAATGCATAGATAATGGAACGACTTTATTTGGAGCAATTTTAATGTCTGTGATTAGTAGCTTTCTTCTTTTATCAAAGATTTTGCATACTCCTTTATCAAATTTTAGAGAATGGTCATTATTCATAAGCTGACCAACACTTAGAAGATTCTCAGCTAAGCCTGGAACATAGAGAACATCATAAATGAGTTTAGAAGTACCTTTCTATCTTTGTACTGAAATAACTCATTTTCCTTCGACATTTTGCATCTTTCCATCCCCAAGCTTAACTTGTAACCTTTTTCAAGGCTCACAAATGCATCTTTGTTCCCTGTCATGTGGTTACTGCAACCACTATCGACATACCAAATATCTTTAGTCACCTCTTTAGTATCATGCAAGAATAAAGTAATAGATTGGAATCCTCATCTTTTGCAATATAATTATACTTGTTCTTTTGGAACCAGCAGTCTGATGAATCTACATTTCATCATCTTTATTCTATCATTTTGGCCTTAAAAACCCTAGTAAATGCGTATAAATAGGCTTAATTCATGCACTTTAGCATTCACGTATATATGTGTAAATATTGTATAAAATGTGGTTTTTAAAGCCAAAATTATAGAATAAATAAAAGAAAAGAAAAGAAAAAGAATAAAATATTGTAAATATTTTATGACCCGAAACCCCGAGACCTAGGCATCTTGATGAATAGGTCGACAAGGAATAAAGTAGGGGGAGATAAGGGCCAAAAATACCAATAAAATTCCTTTTATTTTATTCATTCTTTATTCATTTTGGGACCTATTTTTGGTTCCACTTTTTATACATCAAATAAAGAAACTTTGTACATGAAAGTTTTAGATAATTAAATAAAAAAAATTACAAAATTGATTTCACTGAAAAATAATGTACAGATAAAAAGTTATGGTCTGAATAAAACTCCAGAATGCCAACTTCCCAGACCCGTATCTCACAAATGAAAACTCCAAATGCAGAAAACTCACCTTTAATTGTATATAGAATAAAATAAGCTATTTAATGGCGGTGGTTTCGCATTTGGCGGAGCTACAGTTTGAAAGTTGAGTTTTGGACCCTCATTGTATAAGTGTACAGAATAAAATATTCAATTTATTCTTTATTCATTATTTTTATAATTTTATATTTTTATAATTTTGTAATTATTATTTATAATAATTATGTACATTAAAATTGGAATAAAAACCTAAAGAAAAATTAAAATAAAAATACTTGTATAATAGAGTACATAGATACAATACTATACAATACACTTTTATAATTTATTAATTATACAAAATAAATCAGAAAAATAAAATAAAAATATAGTTGTGTATATAAAAGTATTCTATAATTTTATAAAATACTAAATAAAAATAATAAAAATAAAATACCTAAATAAAAATTAAATACTTAAATACATAGGTATTATACCTATAAAGGGCTAAAAAGTGAACTTGTAAAAATAAATCTCATAAAAATAATTAAAAATCAGACTAAAATACTAGATAAAATTATAAACATTTTTTATTTTATCACCTAATTAAAATAACACAATTTACTATTTTAAAATGATTTATTAATATGTTTTTCCAGGGATTTTCCTGGTTGGTCCACGTGGACCAACCAGGTGACTAGGAAAGTTGACCCACTGGTCAACTCTCCTGTCTTCTCCCTGTTGTATGTCAGAATGCCTATGACCCGAATTTCTCGATTTTTTCACCCTTGATACGTTGCTCGAGGGAGGATGCTTTCTTCATGAAACTTGTACCTGGCACATCCCTAATCCCCGTCGACCTATCAGATCTACCCAGATCCTCGTGGCGCACCCGTGATCGCACCTCGAAGATCGCCTCTCCACCATGTTTCAAAAACCACCCAAACCTCCCATAGCCCTTTGAACCCCATTTGACCCCTGTTGGCTTCGGTTGGTGAGCTCCGGATCGATCCCTTTGACAGGGGGATCTCCAGCTCAGTCGCGCAAGGCCAGGCAAGGCGTCGGAGGGCCGTTCCATCCCCCATCTCCGGCAGCAGCCGTCGAGGTCCAACCTTGGGCATCTTCGCCCTTGAGGTCACGTTTCTTGTTGTTTTTGCATTGTTTTTCTTGCTCATTAGATAGTTGTTACCCCTAGGAGTAGTTTAGTGCTTTTTAATCCGTGGTTAATCGATTGCTTCGCCCCCTTCGCAACCATACGCCGTGCCGGAGCTCTTGAGCTCCGGCGACTATCTCCACCATTCCACGCCGTCGTTTTCCGCTAATAAAAGCCAATTGCCTTGCTTGTTTGTACTGCTGCATTGCTGTTCTCTTTCGTAGGACCTGAAGGAGGTGCTGAACCTCGGATTTCGTCAAAGAAGATCCCAGGTCGGCTGGAGCGTCATCGACAGGCCGAGGGCCACCCGTAGGCCGTCGGCCCTATCTGAGCAGCCTGGGCATCGGGGAGGAGCAGCTGGAGGCGAACACGACCTTCGGCCGTGGATTTGGCAGTTGGAGCGAGCCCCTGCGCGTGCACAAAACTCGGCAAGGCCGAGTTCTTCATCGGATCTTCCAGCCGCATCCCACGCCGTAGGATCAAGAACACCCCGACGGGTGTACAGCTGTCGTTGGATTAGGTGCGCCTGGACCGTCCATCGCGAACAAGATCTTTTAATCTGGGCAACCCGCGGCGAACCGGCATCAGCTTCTGTGCGCGCGCCACGTGTTTAAGTGGTGCGTGATCCGCCGTTCACCCGCGCCTTAGCCTTGGGTAATTTTGCTTTAATACCCTGGGCGTTTTTGTATTTTTCAATAACTGTTGAAACTTTTATCTGATGTGCTTTGTTTTTGGTCAAATTTGCGAACTTGCCCCCGAAAGTTTGTTTAATTGAGGATAAACCCCTTCCAGGTGCACGTGCATACGCACGTGGGTCTGGAGATTTTGCAAGCGTAACCCCCGTAGTCTTTGCTATTAATACTTAGTATTATAATTATTTTGTCTAGTTATAATTTCTGTGAACATATTGCAGGCGTGCCCCCAACTTGTCTGATAATTACACAAAAACGCCCCTGCGAACATGATTTTTCCTTATGCTTCTTGTATTTTTTGCATGCATCTCTAAAAAACCAAAAAAAACCCCAAAAATCAGTTTAGATCTCTATCGCATAGTGGTTCATCACCATATTTTTTATTTTCTATAATTATTGCATTTTAATATTTATTAAAAATCAAAAACGTCCATTTTGTGCACTGTCTAGCTCATTAAATCCATAAAAAATATAAAAACACTCCAGAAAAATTCAAAAAAAATATATTTTGTCTACTTTAGTTTGTTTTAACTCCAGACCAAAAATCATTAAAAACTATAAAAGAAAACTCCAAAAAAATCACAAAATTCCAAGAACCTCTATAAAAATACTAAAAATTCTACAAAAAGCCTAAAAATATAATCTTGGTGTCTAAATTTTCCTTATTTTATTATCTTTAAGAGAAAATTAAATTGGAGAATTTTTGCACTGGTTTCCATTTTATTTCTCCATTTTAGTTTCAGCCTTGCATTTTATTCACTGTTTTGCTTTATTTTGCTAATTAAAATACCAAAAACATTCTTAAAAATTCCCAAAAATCACAAAAACAGTAAAAAAGTATAAGAAAACCAAAAAGACTTTATTTTCTAATTTTTGGATATTTTTATCTATTTTTATAAATATCTCTTTCTCCCTTTTATTACATAGTTCTTACATTCCAATATTGAAAAAGAAAATAAAAAAATATAAAATATAAAAAGAAAATAAAAATCAGTAAATTAAAAAAATCAAAATACAAAAATACAAAATTAAAAATTAAATAAAAAATATAAAATTAAAAACCCACAAAAAATAGCATAGTTAGACAATTGATCACCTTCACACACATTTTGGTGCCTTAGTACCCCGTTCTACCTGTCTGCTCCCTGTGTTCGACCTCTACAATACTTGCACTATACACATCTTGTTGCAGAGTTATAATAAATTTTAACTCCGCACATTTACTTTCATTGCTTGATTTATTTGTCGTGGGTTAATTGTTGAAGAACGAAGAGGCTTGAGTAGTTGCATCAGCGACAGTGAGTCTGATATGTCATACCACTATTTAGCGGCTCTCGCTTTTTCGCTTTTCACAGTCCCTTTGGGAATGATTTGCAATTTTGCACCTTGTGCAGCGGAATCTACAATATTTGGATTCATGATTATCTTTCTTGCAAATAATGCAATGAGAAGAAGATTTTCTTATACCTGAAACTCTTTGATTATATCCTCCTTTAGATCTTCCATTGTCTTGACCTCTGTAAGATCCATGTCTTCCATCATTCTCTTGTCTCCTTGCATATTGTCCCCTTCTTTACTTGTCATGATCTCCATTCTTAGCTTTGGAGATGCTAATTTTTGTTTGAACTGCTTGCTCTAAGGGTTGAATAGTAAACCTGCTAATTCTTTACTCATGTGCTTCAAGTAAACCCATTAATTCGTATATAGAGAGAAGATAAATCTTTAGATTCTTCGATAACAGCAACAACATGATTAAATTTAGCAGGTAAACTTTTAAAAATATTTTCAACAACCTTCTTATTAGTAATGGTATCACCATAACTTCGAATTTGATTTATAATAATAGAAACTCTTGTAAAGAACCCTTGGATGGTTTCACCATCTTTCATCAAAAGATTATCAAAATCTTTTCATAAAGATTGAATTTTGATGGAGATTACCTTGGCGGATCCTTAAATTCTTTCTTTAAAATCTCCCATGCTTCTGTTGAAGTAGTTCCTCCAGAAATATGAGGATAGATAAATTTACTTACTCCTTGCTGAATGAAGAGAAGGGCCTTTGCATCTTTCTTCTTGTTCTCCTTGATTTTTTTTATTTTCTTCACTTAGCGAAACAAGTGCATCTGCATCTTTAGCCTCCTCATAATCTTCTATTACAAGATCCCATAAGTCTTGTGAGATGAAGAGAGTCTTCATTTGAAAACTCCAATAATCACAACTTTCTCCATCAAAGATAGGATTGGAGCTTTGGACGTAATTGAATAAAGGTATACTGGAGATGGATGCCATGGTGTGGAGAAACAAGGAAAAGGCTTCAACAAGGATGTAAGGATGGTTATGGCTCTGATACCAAACTTGTTGGAGCAACGGAAGATTGGTGGTGTATAAGAAGCAAATTAGAAGAAGAGAATATGGATCAATGCACAAGGTAGATGTAAACTTAAGAATTTCTTTTCACTAAAAACTTGATCTTGCATACAACACTTGAACCTTTACAAGAAGATGACTTACAATGTTTACAATAAAGGAAGAGGGACTTGCAACACTTGAAAGGAGGAGGACACTTGAGAGACTCTTGTGTTGGTAGAGGACTTCTTGTTGCTGTGTGAAATGAGGACCTCTTGGGTGGTATTTATAGCTCCCCCCCCAAGAGGGTGGAGATATTTTGGAAGAGTGATCTAGAATCATCTTCCATACTTATCCTTTAAGACAAAATATCTAGATATTTTGGTGGGAGGTGGAAAAATATCTAGATATTTTCTCCACCTCTCTCTTTTCTAGAATCTTCTTACAAATACACATCTTCATGAAGCTTCTTCATATGTTGATGGAAGATATAAGCCCACCTATCTTCATATGGGTTGAACATTGTAGGCCCATGTGTAAAAAGGCTCATTACAATAATACTTAATGGACTAATTACAAATTACATTTTCAATAATTCTGAGACATGGGCGAATTACAATAATTTTGAGACATGTCATTTTTATGGAAAAGGTTATTTGACATATTTTGATTTGTTGTTTAGAATTAGATGTGATTCTGTAAATATTGATTCAATAAATGTTTTTAATCATGAATGTTCTAATTATGTGTATCATGTTGTTAATAATTTAAAATCTTGTGATATGTGACATGGTAGATTGGGACATGTGAACTTAAATTCAATTAAAAAGATGATGAATTTAGAATTGATATCTAAATACATTGTTGATAAAAACTCAAAAATGTGAAATTTGTGTGTAATCAAAGATACTTAGAAAGTTTTTTCAGTATATCTCTAGAGATAGTGAGATCTTGAATCTAGTGCAAAGACACCTATAAAGTCTTTTCAGTATGCATCCAAAAAACTTTGCTTTTTAACTCCAAATATAATATGAATTCCAACCTCATGTCAAAATATTCCAACTTCAACTATATCCCAAAGATAATTGAAGCTTTGAGACATCGGTAGTATAATACTCACGCCTTCAGTAAATTACGAAGAATTCCAACTGGTGCTATTAAATCACAAATCAGATCTTCAAAGCTAAGTTCTGAAGTGTTCTTCATTGTTTATTTTGGATAAATATCCCTGCAAACATTAGTGAATATTTTGTGAAATCTTTATCACAAAATTGTAATTTTTATATCATTTTGTAGGTTGAATAATTGTCCCTATTATGATATATTGTGAAGTTACATTGGAGTTATATTTGATTATTGATGAATTTATTAAGTACCATTTCGAATCTGCTATTTTTTATTTATTTTAAAATCATGCATATCTCTGAAAATTGGTAACAACCCAGATACTCGGTGACCAACGAAAACATATCAAATGCCACGTTGGATCCGAATGTTACTCTCGATCATCAATGATATCACAAATAACAGTAGGAACCATCTTAACTTTCCTTTATAAATAAAAGTATGCATAGCTAATAAAAAACCAAGATCTTTTATTCCTGTGGGCATAAAGATATCCTTCCTTCAGACCTCGCAACAAGTCTCGAACGGCCACTAAATTTGTCCTCACATTAACCTGCAATAAAAACACAAGAATATATGGTATGATCTTAACGCTCAGTATGTGTCAAGGTCAAACCGGCTAGCGAAAAACCAAGTCTTCATTAGTCTACCTTAACTACTTCCAATAATGAATAATATTTTCTATTCTAAATCCATTTTAAAATCAACAAAAAACTTAAAGATTGTATTTCGAAGATTAATTACGGTTAAAGATTTTTGAGGTACTATGATCGTATAAACTGTAACTTGGAATTTCGATTTAATATGAAGTGATTTTAAAAAAGATCGCAATGATATATATAAATACCATGATAAAAATATCTAACTAGCCAAAATTATAATCACAAGGTATTCTTTATTGACTTAGTCACGGAGGGTTATTGATCACATGAGATATGCTCTATTATGAAACACAAAAACTATTACAAAGAAATTGATGGGAGACAGGCAACAAGCTCTATTATGATCATACCTATGAAGTTGTCAAGGGAAAATAGTGTAATGATTATCTATGGTCGAGGGAATACATAGATTTAGCAGGGGACAAATAAGATTGTTAGTTGTTTGTTAAATATAACTAATATATAGATGCATAATAGCATTTTGTGCATTCGGGTATTCATATCCAAATCTGAATACTTTTTGCAGTTTTCCTATCCATATTCAACTTTTTTTCCGGTAGATATCCATATTCGATTCATAGTTTATTAATATTCAATTGCAAATATTCATATTCGATATTTTCTCAAATATGATAGTCGAATATTCGAGTATTTCCCTATCCTTTTTCGTCACTGACCGAATCACATTGGCTTAATTACTACATTATTTATACACGACTATACATATTTGGATCTCTATTCATAGTTGGTGAGAGACGTAAAATTGTCATTTGGATTTTTTCCATTTAATCAGAGAATACTGGCACAAACTAAATTTTATATCTTCAAAAGCTACTTGGAAAACGAGATCTAACCGACCTGTGCTCCTACCCCGCCCTTTAACGTATGATAAACTCATACATCAGGATGTTTGCCCTACGTGGAAGTTGTGAGTGACGGTTCCCATGACATGCACCTCTTTTCATGGCGTGGTCCGATTCTCTCGATCATGACCAATTCATTCGGCAACTGCCTCTTACATATCCATCTCTGGGACAAGCGGTTCTGCAGCCCCCACGCCATCCCACCTCCCATTTCTACACCTCTATATATTCACGTCCTACCCTTTGTCGTAATACGCATGAATCCCTTGCAGACACGTACATATTCCTCCTTACAAGATTGGATCATGATCAAGTGGATCTTCGAAGCATCTAACAATAAATCTGGCATTCATGTTCGCTGCAAAGATTGATGGGTACTACGGCTCATGGGTACTATGGCTGGGAGCATTACATCGCGTAGCTATACAGAGGTGCGTAAAAAAATTTCAAACGGCCGGTCGCTTACTTTGTTAGTAGCTGGGTTTTCAAATGTTTAGAAAATTAATGCTGTGATATATGTTCTTTACATGTACTTGTTGCATTGAAGTAGATGGTGACGATCCTCCCAGCCGATCTGAGGTACTTTGCACCCCGTCATGATGTATCATGAAGGGATGCAAAGCACCTTGCGCTCGGCCGAGATGATCGTCGCGCGCTTCTTCAATGCATCGACTCGAGCACTTGTTGGGATTCCCTCGCAAGCTTCTCCAACGTACGTGAGCTTCGACTCGTTGTGGATGTTCGCCACATTGTCATCCAGGCCGATGGAAGACGCACTGGTCGAAGCACAGCGACGAGGCAGAGATATTAATTGAAGCCAACATCTGCAATGCTGCTGCTACATGCGCAAAAACAACATGGCCATTGAGGAGGACCCTTTTTTATGTAAATGTTTGATCAAGTATATAATGTTATGGATATTAATTCAGCAAAACAATTCCTCTTGTTGTGTGCGATTAATTCTTGTTGAATGTGTACGTGCTGGATGTTGATGCATAGTCACTGATGTCGTTTGTAATATATAGGCTAACGACTTGTAAACTTACATGAAATTGCATGGCCCAGAGATTTAATCTCATTTACCAAGCAGTAATGGTTTCTCTCCAACTGCCGTAGGTATTCGTTTTAATTTCTTCTTGAAGAAGTACGGCATATATTCACTATTGTACGCACTAGTAGACTGAATTATAATAAATGTGGAAATTCCCATATATATAATCTGGCATCAATTCCCACGTTGATCCTTTCTATAACAACGTTTGCAACTAGGTGGGTTTTCCTTATGGTGGGTGCGAGCGGATCATCAGCTGCAGAGGTCTTCCGTAAAAGCCTCGGCCGTCCGAGCCACTAGTTATTTATCAAACCGTTTGCACGAAATCAGTATTTTTGTGGATCCTTACCATGAGAATTTGTGTGAACCGTTCGATTAAGATCAAAATATTAAGTTTGATCTTGATTTACAGCAGTCATCTGCAGTATTGCAGAGGATTTGCTCTCCTCATTATGATTATATTAAAGCTGGCAACACTAGTGTGAAATCAACAAGGCATTTACCTTCCAAAAGAGATTGGTGGCGTAGCTTGTTACTGTCTCCCATCAATTTCTATGTAATGCTTTTTAAGAAATATAACATCTCATGTTCAAAAATATACAAACGTCAGACACTAATAACATTGCATTCTGTGATTGAATGGTACAGTACAGAATCTTTAATTAAACAACTCTACCCAATTCTTTGCCACGGGAGAATGATGGCAAAGTTTGAATAGTGTCCCATTCAATCTATCTTTCTTCGTATTGATGGTTGCCATGAAAAGATCACACAATTGACAAACTCCATGTGATCGATACAAGCTCACTAAATCGGTATTATCTCTACATGAAGAAATCGGGAACTCATCTTCACCTGTTTTCGAAATGTCTTTTTTTACTCTACAAATTATGTATTCTTATCGTATATTAGGACTCGGGAAATTTGTTGGAAATTTACTTTTTCTCTGTAACCTATTAACGCAAAATCTATCTCATATCGGTAAATATAAACCAATGCGGTATCATCATGTACAAATTATCAATATTGTACATGAAATTACTTTTTCTCTGAACATCTACTAGGAAATCCAACCTTGGTGGGTTAGCGAAATCTAAGTGTGAACTTTCGATCTTTGTTTTTTGATCATTCCAATCTCAACTATTCCTAATGCATCTGCTATCTTAATGTTACTTATCATTTGATAATGGTAGACTCATAGTAAGCTTAAGTTACATGTAGCCACTACAATAAAATCAACCTAAATAATTTCAAAATTCATTGAAGTCTCTCATGATGTTAAATGCATATGAACAAGTATTATTCATTGTGCTTTTGTTCATGGAATTTTTATTTTATGAAAAATGATGGTTTCATTTCTCAAAATGCGATAAAGACAATCAAATAATATACCAACCACAATAACAAAAGGGACCATAGGAAGTCCGAAATTTAGTACAACGGGAGAAATACTTCCTAGATCAATTACGATTATAAAGTTCATTAAGGATGATAAGCAACAAAAAAAACAAAGTGAGCTGGAGTACCAGCAGAACCATCTTTGGCAGGGAGGAGGCGGGGGTTTCACTTCCTTTTTGGAATGCCCATTGTCGTCGGGTCTGCAAATGTGGGCTTTTTGGTTCAATCATTTCTCTGCAACAAAAACATCAAGAGCAAATTAAATATGAATAGGCAGGTGCAATATATGAGCCCAGTTCTACGAAGATGATTTATGTAATTAGAAACAAATATTATATTTCCTACTAATAGTTCATATAACAATGATTTATCCATTGGCATTTGTTAAAACTTGTATTAATAGTTGCTAAATTAGCAATGATCAGAAGAAAAATCCAATAATTAGCTATGCCACAAATCTATTGTATAACACTCGTTTGCTCGTCATGTAATAGTCTTCCTTCAATAGGTCTTTTCCCTTGTTGCTATTGCATGATTGCCAGTGTTATACCTTTTGACTTTTCATTACAAAACATTTAATTTATCACAACTAGTTAAGGGGTAAATTCATATAGTAAATTAATAATAATAATAATAACATCGCCATGTTTTATAGAAGTAGAGGGTATTTCTTGCAAGTCCAATGGAAGACGATACTCTATTTGTCTTGGTATGACATGTGATTTGTGTACTCATAAGTGTAATCGATTCCCATGTGTTGGACGACATCGCTCAGATACTTGTGAAGGTATTGATTTGGGAGTCCAACGGAACACTATGATGAATCTATTATTCATATCCTTTTTTCTTTCATTTTTCCACAATCCTTGGTAAAATGCACGCATATATCAAATAATTCCATTAATTAACATATCGACTCTAATTGATAATATTGTATATTTAACACTTATTAGTCTAAATTTTAAAAATAAAGAGAAAAATAAAAGAATGAAGTATGTAAATATGTACATACTGATCATAACACCAAGACCATGTCAATATTGACTTGGTCGATAAGATAAATAAGTAGGGGGGATAAGGATCTTAACTTTTAAAAATATCAGAAAATATATACCATCAAGTGTATATATGCACATGTTAACCTTATACATATATTCATCTATTTTATTTACCATTCATATCACTTCAAAACTAATACTTTCTTATTTGAACTTGTTTACAATAATTTATATTAATTTAAATATCATTATAATTATTTAATGAATAGATAATATGGTACAAAGAATAAAAAAATCATAAAATCAGAATTGGATGCTAAATATCTATTTCATATGAACTCAAAATTGACCAAACTCACTTTCATTGTGTTCATGATTAATTTATCTTTTAACTGAAAGTAGTTTCGTTAAATTTGACATCAAGACGTGAAAGTTGGTTTTTTACGGTGCTATGATGTATGTATAAATGTATATTCTCTTCTATTTATTTTATTATGTATATTTTCTTCTTATTTATATCTTATTATTTTACCCTTATTTTATAAAAAATATCTAAAATACAAATAAAAGTCTTTAAAGTTAAAAAGAATAAAATAATAAGCAAATTGTATATATATTACATAAATCTAATTATTTAACTAAATAAATAATATTATTAAAATAAAGCAAAAAATATATTTATATTCCTTATATTATATATTAAAATAATAAAATATAATATATTAGTTCTTTATAAAAATAGTTTATTAAAAAAAGTATATCATGGTGTATATGTAAGTTATCTATATAAATTATATTATTAAAATAATTTAATTATTTAAATTAAATTACTAATTATTAAAACCCACCATTAAATACTTTATGAGATTATTTACATTTTTATTTATACCGTTTATTTATTTCAAATATTTATTATTTATAGATGATCTAAATTCTATTTGTATATGTTGTCTATAGGTCCCTTGTCTTTGACTTATTTTTGTCCTTTTGGCCTTTGCCGCGTGTCACGCTTCAATCGATCTATTCTAGACCAGTTGACTGGTCAACCCTTATTCAGTTGACCGGAGAGGGGTTCCTAACGCCTGATCTTGGAGGGTATGTGGTGTCCAACAAGTCAGATATCCAGTAATCGATGTATCGGCCGCTCTCACGGTACTCGGAACATCATCAATCAACTAAGACAATAATCAACCCACAATCTATGATAAATCAATGACATTGACGGGGCCAAAATTATTATACCTTGTAAAATAAACATGTATAGTAAGCAAGTGTATGTGTCGAACCACTGAGAGTAAGTCGTAGACATGGGAATAGTTATTGTCTAAAAAATAAACAACAACTAATTTTTTAATTTTTCTACCTTTTGTTTTGGGGGGGTTTAATTATATGTAATTTTATGGATTTTAAATTTTACGTTTTTTAATGCTTTTAAATTTTATAATTCTTATTTTCTTTTTAGTTTTTATTTTAAATTTCTTTTTGTTTTTAAGAGATAATAAGAATATATATATGGAATAATTTGTTTAATATAACTACTATATATGATATATATAATGAATAAATATAAAAATTCAGAAAATACAAATAGGAACAATCCTTTTTATTTTTTTAAAGGCTTAAATATATTTAGAGTTATGTATAAAGAATTATAATATTAATAATAAGTATATAAGTATATGATTTATACATATACTATACATGGTTTTATATTTATAAATATAACTATATATTCTCAAAATGTATAAAAAGTTTTGTGTTTATAATATTTTCTCTATTTTTGTGATTTTTTTGTAATTTTTGCTATTTTTAAATATTTTTTTAAGTCAGAAGTATAGCAAAATAGGGAATATAATAATAGACCTAATTGTTTTGGATTTTAAAAATAGATAAATACTTCAAATACGCCCAAATAATATATGACATAAATAAAAATATCCAACATGAAACTATTTTTTTATAATTTACACCATTTTTCTAATTTTTCTAGGGTTAGGAGGGTTTTTTCAATTTTTAAAGTTTTCATATATTTTTGTGATTTTTGATATAGAGTTATATTATATAGTAATATAAAATATATATATTTTTTAAAATTTTTAGATAAGATTTTATATTTTTATGTTATATAACTAAACATGGAATAAATAGCTCCTAGTTGATTTTTAATAAATGAAAAAAATACAAATAAACCATGCTAAGGAATACATTCAGGCTCTAAGTGATAAAACAATGGCGACGGAATACAAACTTGGCTTCTGGGCAATTCCTTTTTTAACTTGCCAATTAAGGATAATATTCAGGCTCTAACATCATATATAATCTGATCACAGTTTAATGGCAATAATCTCACTACAACAAACATAACTTAGGCTGACGTTCCAACGCTAAGAACGTCCACCTTGATTGTGTTGTTAGTAGACGTTATCGATTAACATCCACCAAATTCAATTTTTTTACCGACATTATTTTTAACGTCCTCGTATCATGATCATCAGTATAAGTCGACATTCCAATATTAATAACATCTGCATAGAGGTATTTTTGAAGATGTTTTTATAATAAAGTCACCCCGTGATTTTCGACTTTCCCAATTGTCCCGCCAATCTTTCCCGCGTTCTCAAACCCAAAATATGGATGCCCTAAAACCCAAAGTACACCTTCTCCTATTCTTTCCTCTCCTTTCCCGTGAGACCCTCTCCCCTTTTGAGCCCTTCTCGAGCCTCAAGTTGACCCTTCTCCAACCCATATGCTCGTTGCATGTCCGGCCATTATCCGGCCTTGGTTGTCCCAAAACACCTTTGCTCATCACGTCGACGTATGAATCTCTCTTCATCAGCATCCGTGACCCGCAAGCTTCTTGCCCGGATCCCCTCTCTCTAGATCTCTCTATACGCAGTGCCCGCGTCTGACCTCTCTCCCGTTGCTAAACGCTAGATTCGATAAATATTGGATTTTGTTTTGTGGTTTCCATTTGTTTTGTGGTTTCGTGTTTGATCTGACGGGTGTTAGGTGGAGAATAGCTCCCCCTTTTTCTTAAATTTTTCTTTCTGTTGTTTACATATATGAGGAAGTGGTTGGATCTTATTACCTTTCTCATGTGTTTGCTTGTATTGAGTAATTTGGGTGAAGAGATTTTTTAGCAATGAGATCTTGCTCTCTGTGTAATTTGTTTTAGCATTTCTTGCATTTTTGGGAAATCAACAGAGCTTCAGAAAATGGGGTGTTGATTGCTGTCTATTAGTTCCTATCAGATGTCCTAAGTTTATGCTCTTGAAGCTCTGTTGATTTTGATTCCGTTCAATTCTCGCTTGCTTTCCTCTGTAGACAGACAGATCAACTACAATACTGCTCTCAGACAACATGTCTTGCTTAGAGGAATACAAGCTCGGTGCGACAATGGTCGTTGTTCAAGCCATCCATGCTTATGTTGTTATCTTGCTAAAGCTCTCCCTCAACAAAGGGGTGACCCCATAGTCTTCATCCTCTACAGGTATATTGTTGCTTCGATCTCTCTTACGCTAATTGCTTACATGATACATAGGCCCTTCCTCTTGTCTTGGAGTTTTCTACGAAATCAAGCCACAACCATAAAGTCTAAAGTCATATCAACTTTGAGTTTGATTGTAGGAGAAGCAAACCGATGGTGAGTGCAGTAAAGAAGGCTTTCTTTTTGGTGTTCTTGGTTGCTCTCACGGGGTACGCACATATTTATATACATATTTACATATATATGCCCCTGCATATTTGACTTATGATTGCGAATAGATGCACACTTGTTCAGTGTGACCATCAACCAAAACTTTTATCTGACAGGCCTTCACTTGGGTTCTTCCTCTCTCGCTATTGCAATGAGTAACTTGGCATTCTCCATCACACTTCTCATGGAAGCATCGATTGGGTAAGCAAACAGTATAGCTCGACCTTCACATCTGTGATTATATCTGAAATCCCTTTCCCAACATTTCAATAAATGCGAACAACATGGAGAAGGTGGATACGAGAAGCTTTAGGAGCCTTGCCAAGATCATCGGAACTGCCATATATGCATAGGAGGTATGGTGTCGATGGCTTTCTTAAAAGGAGAGAGGTTTCTTCTTCACGTATTGGTCGATAAGAACTGGTTGATGGCTTCCCTTTCCCTCTTGGGTAGTAATATATGCTGGTCGGTTTGGTTGATTTTGTAGGTAACTGCTCAACGCATGAGCACCGATGTCGATTCCTTTCTCAGCTCTGCTGAACTTTTGTTTTTATATGCCCCCACTTGCAGGTTCGACTACACTGATAGACGACAATCAATGGAGCTTCAGAAAATAGAGTGTTGGAAATTAACATTGTGGGAAGGAGTTTTAAAATGGCAAACTACACTCCAAGAAATATACTTGTTATTGGCAGGGTTTATAGCGTCCCATGTGGCTAATCGCATAGCTACATTAGCACCTAATATAGACAATTTGTTCTCCACTTAGCATCGGCTTAATTGCAAATACGCAGGTAGAAGCAACAAATTGTGTTATTTAACATATTTTTATTTGCTCGAGTCTTCTTGATTAATATAAAGTATACTGGATAGTTGAACTTAGCAATTTACAAGTTGAATAGAGATTGAACTTGTCGGTTCTCAGGTTCTTTATATGGTTGTATTTATGCTTTTGTTGGTGTCACTTAGGTTCTTTATCTGCATGACTGGACCATTCACATTGGGGAAGAGCCAAAAGAAACGTAACGGTACAAGAAGTCAAGTAGAATCCACTGTTCATAGTAAACCTCATGCACATCTAGGATTATATTATATGGTTCTTGTGATTTTTATGTTCTCTAAGTGTTGAATCATAGTTGATTAAAGCCATTGTGAGATAACTTGAGGTTAGTTACTACTTTGTAGGTTGAGTTCATCTCTTACATCATGGATGTTGCTTTTGCCTTAGAGAGGTTTGTTTCTTCTATCTCCTCTTATCCTTAATTTTTTCCTTCCTCCATGTTCTGCATCTTTTATTGCACTTCTGCTACTTTGATCATTTCAAAGAGGTTTGATATCCCTCCTATCCTTCTCAATTCTTTTACAGGTATACCACTCTATGACTTTTCTCCGCATGATCATTTGGATGGAGTTGAGATCCATTTCGCATACGATTACTTGATTGAACAATTCATGAAGGGTAGTTGCAATGATCGAGGTGATGAATATGGTGAACACTTAGAGAACCCTTGCCGCTTCACCTTGGAGATCGATGATGCCATTCCAAAGATATTGCAACTGGACTAACAAATTTAGAGAAGATTGTTCCCTTTAGCCGATTACATGAAATGTTGTCAGCCAAATCCAATTTCATTTGGTATATGCATCCCACATGAGATGCTCGAGAAGGCTTCTCTTGAAAGATTGGTCAAAAGATGTTGGTTATTGATAGGCGACCCGAGCGAACGAGGTAAAGGTACTAAATAGGTCGTTGTGACCTCAATCACTCAGAGTCACTCAATCAAGAAAAAGATCGAACCGCTAAATAAATCAAAGATCAAAACAAAACGTGGAGCGGTCCTGCTATGAGATTAACCTGGTATAGCACCCAGGGTCGAACACAAGGAGCACGGGTTGGCCAAAGGCCTACGAAGTGGTAAAAAAAATAAAAGAAAATAAAAGACAAATATTTTTAGTGGTTTTTAACGATTTTTATATTTTTTTTTGGATTTTTAAAAGTGAAGAAAATAAAAGGAGCACAAAAACAAGCAAGCTTTAACTAATTATTTAATGTGTCAAAAATCAAGCAAAAATTCAAACAAAAATGTTTTTATGTTTTTTAGGTTTTTTAGTGTTTTTGGTGAATTTTTGGGATTTTTATAAGGTGTATTTTATTTCCTAAAAATCAAATAGTACTAAAAAGACAAGGTACTGTCCAGCCAGGCCCAAAACCCAGAGATAAAATATCTAAGGATCTCAGAGGGACCTGGAGGTAATTTTCCTGTATACTAGAGAAAATAAGGAAAATTTGAGCACCAAAATTATTGTTTTTGAGTTTTTAGATTATTTATTATAATTTTTATGAGTTTTTAGGTGTTTTTAAATTTTTAGGGTTTTTAAGCAATGAGAAATAGCCAAAATTGGCTAGAAAATCAAGAAACACAAAAGAAACAGTACCTAATTTTTGTGGAATTTTTGAGGGGGTTTTATATTTTTTTGGGATTTTTAATTCTAGACAGTAGCTAAAATAGAGCTTTTTGAATTTTTTAAAAATAACAAATAAAATCAAAAATGTCCTCAAAAATTCTCAAAAATTCTACAACATGGCAGGAGCCATGTGTCAAATTTTCATCGAATTTGGAGGTGATTTGATATTTTATTCAAAAATCAAAAGGGGGCACTGTGCACAGGGACTTAAGTGCAAATACCCGAAGTTCTGGGGGTCCATGTGCAATTTTCCCAGCAAGTCACGCGCGTGGCGCGTGCCTGGGGCACTCAGGGACCTTTTGGTAAGAAAAACAAGTCCTAGGACCTTTTGGTAACTCGTACCAAAAAGTCCAGGGGCTGTTCTGCAAAAAACCCACTAAAAGACGCACATGTGCAAATAAAACACTCACAGGGGCATATATGCAATTACCAAAAAGTTTCTATTCATTAACAAACATCCAGGACTACAGGGGTAGAGTTGCAACTACACCAAATAAAGCACGTGGCGAAGCACGTGACAGACACTCACAGGGGCATAACTGCAATTAAACTAAAGTACCAGGTCCCAAGTGCAAATATCCCAACGTAAATAAAATGCAAACAATATTTACAGGACTAAATCTAAAAACATAAACTACGAGGGGGCCTACGGTAATTTACCCCTTTATTACGTCGACGGCTGGATGATGGACGCGTGGCTGATCTAACGGTCCTGGGCGCGGGCGTCTCTCTCTCCTTCCGCACGTGGGCCGATCGACGGCGCAGAGGAGGGCACGTGGAAGATCTGACGGGTGCGGGTGATTGGCGCCTCTCTCCCTGCTCTGACGGACCCGATCAACCCTCGAGATGATCGGACGGTGGCTGCTCCTCGATGGATGGACGGTCACGATGCAAACTGGAGCTCTGAGGGTGATCGGACGGTGGTCGAGGACCCTCGAAGAACAGGTGTCCGACGAGTTTCGCCGGCCTCGTGCGCGTGCTGGGGTCCTCCTCAGCTGCCTCTAAAGATCGGAGAAGACTCGCACTGAAGTTCCGCAGCTGTTGGTGGCCTTCGATGGCCCAACCGAGCTCTGGAGGGGCTCCGGCGAGGTCGGCGGGGGAGAAGCTCCTGGCCAAAGTGTCGGGAGGCCTCAGATGGTCTCCGCTGGTCCTGCAAAGTATCTCAGAAGCTCCGCGGGTCGAGGGCAAAGTGCCTCGACCCGGTTAGGTGGTGTGGAGGTGAGCTGTGCGTCGGGGTGAGCGAGCTCCGGCGAGCGACGGACGGTGGAGCTCGAACCCCAACTCCTGTGCGAGCTGGGTTGAACGAAGGGGCGGAGAAGGTGCGTGGAGGGATGGCGAAGGTGACTGGGTGTTCCGATGATCGAACGGATACGCGATATGGTCGGAATCAACGGAATACGACGAAGCTACTATTTGGGGGAAACAAGAAATTAGGCGAAATGGGAAAGCTAGAAGGTTACCTAGGCGGTGTGGTAGACTGTGCTGGAGCTGAGGTAGCTCCTGGTCGTGGCCTCGAAGGTCGTCAAGTCCTGAGGCTCGAGCTCCTGCACGGGGCGGAGCACGGCGGCGCTACGTCGCCGGATTAGTGGTCCGACCACCTCCATTCTGATAGGCGACCCGAGCGAACGAGGTAAAGGTACTAAATAGGTCGTTGTGACCTCAATCACTCAGAGTCACTCAATCAAGAAAAAGATCGAACCGCTAAATAAATCAAAGATCAAAACAAAACGTGGAGCGGTCCTGCTATGAGATTAACCTGGTATAGCACCCAGGGTCGAACACAAGGAGCACGGGTTGGTCAAAGGCCTACGAAGTGGTAAAAAAAATAAAAGAAAATAGAAGACAAATATTTTTAGTGGTTTTTAATGATTTTTATATTTTTTTTGGATTTTTAAAAGTGAAGAAAATAAAAGTAGCACAAAAACAAGCAAGCTTTAACTAATTATTTAATGTGTCAAAAATCAAGCAAAAATTCAAACAAAAATGTTTTTATGTTTTTTAGGTTTTTTAGTGTTTTTGGTGAATTTTTGGGATTTTTATAAGGTGTATTTTATTTCCTAAAAATCAAACAGTACTAAAAAGACAAGGTACTGTCCAGCCAGGTCCAAAACCCAGAGATAAAATATCTAAGGATCTCAGAGGGACCTGGAGGTAATTTTCCTGTATACTAGAGAAAATAAGGAAAATTTGAGCACCAAAATTATTCTTTTTGGGTTTTTAGATTATTTATTATAATTTTTATGAGTTTTTAGGTGTTTTTAAATTTTTAGGATTTTTAAGCAATGAGAAATAGCCAAAATTGGCTAGAAAATCAAGAAACACAAAAGAAACAGTACCTAATTTTTGTGGAATTTTTGAGGGGGTTTTTATATTTTTTTGGGATTTTTAATTCTAGACAGTAGCTAAAATAGAGGTTTTTGAATTTTTAAAAATAACAAATAAAATCAAAAATGTCCTCAAAAATTCTCAAAAATTCTACAACATGGCAGGAGCCATGTGTCAAATTTTCATCGAATTTGGAGGTGATTTGATATTTTATTCAAAAATCAAAAGGGGGCACTGTGCACAGGGACTTAAGTGCAAATACCCGAAGTTCTGGGGGTCCATGTGCAATTTTCCCAGCAAGTCACGCGTGTGGCGCGTGCCTGGGGCACTCAGGGACCTTTTGGTAAGAAAAACAAGTCCTAGGACCTTTTGGTAACTCGTACCAAAAAGTCCAGGGGCTGTTCTGCAAAAAACCCACTAAAAGACGCACATGTGCAAATAAAACACTCACAGGGGCATATATGCAATTACCAAAAAGTTTCTATTCATTAACAAACATCCAGGACTACAGGGGTAGAGTTGCAACTACACCAAATAAAGCACGTGGCGAAGCACATGACAGACACTCACAGGGGCATAACTGCAATTAAACTAAAGTACCAGGTCCCAAGTGCAAATATCCCAACGTAAATAAAAGGCAAACAATATTTACAGGACTAAATCTAAAAACATAAACTACGAGGGGGCCTACGGTAATTTACCCCTTTATTACGTCGACGGCTGGATGATGGACGTGTGGCTGATCTAACGGTCCTGGGCGCGGGCGTCTCTCTCTCCTTCCGCACGTGGGCCGATCGACGGCGCAGAGGAGGGCACGTGGAAGATCTGACGGGTGCGGGTGATTGGCGCCTCTCTCCCTGCTCTGACGGACCCGATCAACCCTCGAGATGATCGGACGGTGGCTGCTCCTCGATGGATGGACAGTCACGATGCAAACTGGAGCTCTGAGGGTGATCGGACGGTGGTCGAGGACCCTCGAAGAACAGGTGGCCGGCGAGTTTCGTCGGCCTCGTGCACGTGATGGGGTCCTCCTCAGCTGCCTCTAAAGATCGGAGAAGACTCGCACTGAAGTTCCGCAGCTGTTGGTGGCCTCCGATGGCCCAACCGAGCCCTGGAGGGGCTCCGGCGAGGTCGGCGGGGGAGAAGCTCCTGGACAAAGCGTCGGGAGGACTCAGATGGTCTCCGTTGGTCCTGCAAAGTATCTCAGAAGCTCCGCGGGTCGAGGGCAAAGTGCCTCGACCCGGTTAGGTGGTGTGGAGGTGAGTTGTGCGTCGGGGTGAGCGAGCTCCGGCGAGCGACGGACGGTGGAGCTCGAACCCCAGCTCCTGTGCGAGCTGGGTTGAACGAAGGGGCGGAGAAGGTGCGTGGAGGGATGGCGAAGGTGACTGGGTGTTCCGATGATCGAACGGATACGCGATATGGTCGGAATCAACGGAATACGACGAAGCTACTATTTGGGGGAAACAAGAAATTAGGCGAAATGGGAAAGCTAGAAGGTTACCTGGGCGGTGTGGTAGACTGTGCTGGAGCTGAGGTAGCTCCTGGTCGTGGCCTCGAAGGTCGTCAAGTCCTGAGGCTCGAGCTCCTGCACGGGGCGGAGCACGGCGGCGCTACGTCACCAGATCAGTGGTCCGACCACCTCATCCTCGCTGCAACACGGGCAATCGAGAGCTGTCACCTCAGGGACTGCGGTGGAGGTCACGGGACGAAGGGTGGAGAGCCAAAGATGGAAAAAGAATGCGGCGGAGCTCAGGCTATATACTGTGGAGGGTCCGGCAAGAATCGATCGGGTAGGGTAGCGTGAAGCGCGGATCCCAATGCACTCCCCCGGGCGAGGATCTCGGATGCAAGAAGAAGGATTAGGACCTGGGGTTTGCGCGAATGGCAGGCGGATCAGGCGGGGAAAAATCAGAGAAATCGGGTCGACAACCCGATCCGCGAGAGAAGAAGGTCCGCGGGGGGAGTTGACCGGGGGTCAACATCTCCCGTGGACCAATCAGGAGAGGCCACGCATTTTTATTTTTGTTTCTTTATTTTAGGCTAGAAAATGATGGAATTAGCAAAAACGTAAAACATAAAATATTTTTATTTTATTTTTCTCTATTTTTTGGTGATTTTTAATTAATTTTTCAAAATAAGGTATTTACATATTAGGGCTATATATAGGTATATATACAATATAGGGTTTTTAATTTTGATTTTTAATTAGTTATTTTTGTACATTTTTATTCCTATTTTATATTTTATTTATTTATAGAATAAAATGAGGAATAAAAAGATATTTTTATTTTATTTTTATTATTTATATACATAAGGAAATAAATAGTTATGTACACTATGTACATGGCATATGTACAATATATTTTTGCAATTTTTAATTTTGTTATTTTTATTTGATTTTTGTTTTGATTCTTTTTATTTTATTTATTTACAATATATAACATAGAATATTTACAAAAAGTTTACTAAATAATTTTATTTATTTATAGGGTTAAATAAATAAGGAGGCATGGTTTATGTACATGGTGGAAGGATATTTTTGGTCTTTTTTGGTTTTTAGCTTTTTGTTTTGTTTTTATACTTTATAAATATGTACAAATATTTACAAACATATTTTTGGGTGAGGAAAATATAATTTTTATTTATCTACAAAAATATATACACATGAGCCCCTATCTCCCTCTACTTGGCTTTTATGCGGTCAGGCCCATGCTGAGCCCTCCCTTGGGTTAGGTTGCTCAATATTTATTCTAAATATTTCCCTCTTTTTTTTTCTTTTTCCTCTTTATTCTTTTATTTTTGCACAAAAACATGCTAATTATAAATATTTACAAAATGCATGCTTTTACTAATTATTCCTATTTACACATATCTACATGCATTTGCATAGGTTTTTGTAGCTAAAATATAAGAATAAAGAGTGATGAATGGGTATTCATCACCCCCCTATACTATACTTTGCTAGTCCCTTAGCAAACACTTATTTGAAAAAGAAGTGAAAAAGAAAGAAAGAAAAAGAAAAAGAGAATGTACATGGATCAAGGTTGATTATTAAACTTGCCTTCATTAAATTGAGGTATGGAGCTCAATCAGATCTTTGGATTGTTAATATGTCGGAACCTTATTTAGACTTAAGCTTAAAACCTAACAGCCTCTAAGTTCCACTAATCTATAACCAAGACTCCTCAATGCTCCAGATCAGAACAAATCATCAATCACAAACCCTGAAGACCATGAATCTTTCCTTGTCCTGTGAATGTGAAGTCTAAGCTCTCCACCTCAGAAATGGCAACTTGACAACCCTCCCCAACAAGGTAACTCTATGACCTCAATCTGGCCACTCTTTCCTCGAGGAGCGGGGTATTCCCTTCTAAGTTCAAGTACAACCGGCTCAAGAAGAGGGGGAAGAAGAGAATGGGTCAAGGCCAGTGTAGCCAAGTACCCTTGGGAGCTTGACCAGTGTAGCCAAGTCTCCCTGCTGCAAGCTACAACAGGTGGATCATGTAACCAAGCTTTGCTTATTGCACTTATATACATACTCCGGTGGGATTATCATTTTCTCTCAGACCCACCATTTTTTTGGAGTTCTTTTCTTTTTGCACATTTTTTTTTTCGAGTGCATCTATACAACATATACATGTGCAGCATATATACAAGGAGTTTTTCCTCTTGAGCCAGTAGACTATCCCTCTTTTGAAGCTTTATTGCAACCCACAACTCCCGTCGTTAGACCTCATGGCAACCAGACCAAGTTGAGACGCACTTCCTTCACTATAAGAAGAAGAGAGGTTCCGCCTAGAAGTACTACCCTCATATGCTACCCCAAGTCAAGGAAGACTGCCTCCTCACCACCTCATCCGTAGAGAGCTCGGTGCATAGTGCTGGTGTCCAAGTAAAGCCATAATCTATATGAGTCATGTGTTGTTGTTAAGTGCTCTACTTAGGCTCATTGAGATGACATGTGATCATAGCCTAGTGGACTCAAAGAATTAAGTCACCATGGACCTGAAAAGCCTTAAACCTAAGCCCTATAAGGTTCCTCTTAGAAATTAGGTGGATTAAGATCTTAATCAAGCTCCATTTCTCAATTTGATTCCAGGCTAGTTTAAATGTCAACTATCATCCAAGAAAAACTATATACATATGTACAGAAAGATGCTTATTTACACAATATTTTACAAACATGCAAAATTTTTGAAAAATGTTTTGAAATCATGAATGGATGATGCATGAAGTGCAAGTTTTGCAAAAAGATATTTACACACATTTACACAAGATTTTTGCAAACTTTTTGATTTTCAAAACATTTTGGAAAAATTTTGTACTATATACATAATTTTGATACAAAAATATTTACACAAGCTTTACACAAAAGATTTTTGAAATCATTTTTACAAAAATAATTTGTACACTAGCTATGTTTGTGCAAATAAAAGAAGGTTATGTACATGAAAAAAATTTTTAATTTTTGTGATTTTTAGCCATTTTTATTTATTAACACACTCACACAAAGTACGAGTTATGGCTAAAGTATATATGAAATATATACACCCCCCCTATACTTAGCTCGAACGATGTCCTCAGAGTCAAGAGCGATGAAGAAGACATAACTCGTGCTATGTATAGGGAAGTGAAAAGAAAGGCTATACAAAAGGGAAATGAAAAGTCAAGAGGGACTCAGGTCTCCCCCCTATACTTAGGATCAAGTAATCCTAAGTATAGCAGGTTGTACACGAAGGGAAAACCTGAGTGGAGAATGTACAGGGTCTGCCCCCCCTATACTTAGGGTAAGATATCCCTAAGTATAGGCAGCAAAACAGGGGTAGACAGAAGCAAAAGAAATACCCAAAAGGTCTCACATCCCCCCTATACTTAGGGTAAAGTGCACTCTAAGTATAGCATAATCACAAGATGAAGAAAGGGATGTGGGACTAAAGAATGTGATGATATGGACATCTGGATCTATATACAGCGGAAGATCAGTGGAACTCAGGCGTGAGATGCATTAGATGTGAGTCAAAGACCACATCTCACGCAAAATGAATAGGGGCAAGATCAACGACCCGCGGCTCATGATCTAGAAATGGCTTGAGCCGCTGGCCGTTCACTCGGAAGGTACTCTCAGAAGACAACTCAGATATGTCGATGCTACCGTTGTTGTGTACCTTCCTAACCAGATAAGGTCCTTTCCATTTGCTCTGTAGCTTCCCTGGAAATAATCTAAGCCTCGCATCAAACAGCCATACTCTCTGTCCAATCTCAAAATGTTTGTGGCTGATATGAGAATCATGCCACTCCTTGACTTTCTCCTTATACTGTAGGTTGCTTGAGAAAGCTGCGTCTCTAAGCTCCTCCAGGGCAGCTAGCTCTGCCCTCCTCTGGTCTCCCATACCATCTGGATCCATGATAATATCTGTGACTGCCCAAAGTGACTTATGCCTCAGCTCAACAGGTAAATGGCATGGCTTGCCATATACGAGGCGAAAGGGAGATGTGCCCAAAGGTGTCTTGAAAGACGTCCTATATGCCCACAAGACCGGGTCCAAAAGCTGTGACCAATCCTTTCGGTCAGGGCGGACGACTTTCTGCAGAATAGTCTTGATCTCCCTATTCGACACTTCGGCTAGACCATTCGTCTGTGGATGGTACGGTGTAGCAACACGATGGTCTATGCCGAACTCGCTAGCAAGTGCCTTCACCTGGTCGTTGATGAAGTGAGATCCCCCATCAGAAATCAGAACTCGTGGAACCCCGAACCGCGTGATGATATGCTTCCTCAAAAATCTGCAAACTGTCCTCGCATCAGCGGCTCGGGCGGGGATAGCCTCCACCCAACGACTCACATAATAAACGGCCAACAGAATGTACTCAAATCCCTGACTCTTAGGGAATGGACCCATGAAATCGATGCCCCATGCGTCAAAAACCTCACAGAAGTGAATGGGCTGCATTGGCATCATATCACGCTGTCCACAAGTGCCCATCCTCTGACAGTCAGTACACCTCTTCACGAACTCATCTGAGTCCTTGAAGAGTGTAGGCCACCACAAGCCGGATTGGAGCACTTTCTGTGCCGTTCTCCTCCCAGAATGATGTCCTCCTGCCTCAAGCTTGTGGCAGTAAGTGAGGACGCTATGGTGTTCCTCCTGAGGAATACACCGACGCCAGACGCTATCCCCTCCCTCGTGGTAAAGGATGGGATCCTCCCAATGGTAAGACTTGGCCTTCGCTAGGAAGGTCTCAAGTCTCTGCCTGGGCCAATCTTGTGGGACTTTCCCAACAACGAGAAAGTTCACAATATCGGCGTACCATGGGAGTGAGGCGATAGCAAGGATCGCCTCATCTGGGAAGGTATCTCGGATAGGATCAATCTGCTCAGAATCCTCAGGCTGCTCTAATCGGGAGAGATGATCCGCCACCACATTCTTGACTCCAGGCTTATCCTTGATCTCAATATCGAACTCCTTGAGTAGAAGGATCCATCTAGTCAATCTGGCCTTGGCATCCTTCTTTGCCATGAGGTACCTGATGGCGGTGTGATCTGTAAACAAAGTCACTCTAGATCCGATGATATATGATCTGAACTTATCTAGGGCAAACACTACGGCTAGCATCTCCTTCTCTGTGACCGTGTAATTCTGCTGGGCGGAATCCAATGTGCGGCTAGCGTAGTGTATAGCAAATGGTACTCCATCCCTCCTCTGTCCCAGCACTGCCCCTACGGCAAAATCGGAGGCGTCCGTCATGATCTCGAATGGGAGAGACCAATCAGGCGGCTGGAGGACAGGAGCCTCAATAACGCACTGCTGGAGAGTAGCAAACGACGAAAGACACTTGTCATCGACAAGGAACTCGGTGTCTTTCGTCAAGAGGTCAGTCAACGGTCGGGCAATCCTGCTGAAATCTTGAATGAATCTCCTATAAAATCCAACGTGCCCCAGAAATGACCGTAGCTGCCTCAGATTGGACGGCGGTGTGAGTTTCCTAATGACATCAACCTTGGCCGGATCAACCTCCATGCCCCTGTTGGAGATGATGTGGCCAAGCACCGTCCCTTGAGTCACCATGAAGTGACTCTTCTCCCAAGATAGCACCAAGTGATACTCAATACATCGCTGGAGTACTCGATCTAGGCAGTCAAGACAAGAATCAAATCCGTCGCCGTAGATCGAGAAATCGTCCATGAAGACCTCTAAGCACTCCCCTACCATGTCCGAGAAGATCGACAGCATGCACCTCTGAAAAGTCGCAGGGGCATTGCATAGCCCAAATGGCATGCGTCGAAAAGCGTATGTGCCAAAGGGACAGGTAAAGGTGGTCTTCTCCTGATCCTCAAGAGCGATGGCCACTTGGTTGTAGCCCGAGTACCCATCCAGGAAGCAATAATGGCTCTTCCCTGCCAGTCTCTCAATGATCTGGTCAATAAAAGGCAGGGGAAATGGTCCTTCTTGGTGGCTTGGTTGAGTCTCCTGTAGTCAACACAAACCCTCCAAGAGGTGGGTACTCGTGTAGCGATCTCCTCTCCCGACTCACTGATCACAGTCGTGATGCCCGTCTTCTTGGGCACCACATGCAAGGGGCTGACCCACTTGGAGTCGGAAATGGGATAAATAAAACCTGCACCCCACCATTTTGATATTTCCTTCATCACAACCTCTCTCAGGTTGGGGTTCAGACGCTGCTGGAACTCACGCGACGGCTTCGCCCCTTCCTCGAGATAGATATGGTGGGAGCACACTGATGGACTAATCCCATGGAGATCCGCTACACTCCATCCGATCGCCTTGCGGTTCTTTTCAAGAACCCCCATCAAATGGGATTCCTGCTCTCCAGTCAACTCGGCGGAGATGATGACTGGGTACATCTCAGGCTCGCCCGCAAGGAATCGATACTTCAGCGAAGTAGGGAGCGGCTTCAGCTCTGGAATGCTGGGTGCCGGCAAATCTGGCTGTGGAAGAAACTGAGTGAAAGCTGCAAGGTCGGCCAAATCTGCCTGGGAAAGTGAAAGTGTACTCTCGCAAACTGGATCGGGAGAAGGCGGCTCAACTGCACTGTCTCTGCTCTGCTCTGCATCTACCTCCTCCTCATCAATAGGCTCAGATGGACTCAGGTCTGGCATCTGATCATAGCAATCGGCCCAATCAGACTCTGAATCCGAGGGATCTGTATCAGAAACGGTGGCATCAGCACCACCGGAAAACAAGGTGGCCTCAGCACCACCATCACTAATCATCGTGCTGCGATCAAGGACCGGCTCTGCTGCCTCAATGGTATCCTGAACCAGGTCTGTGCTCTCCATACTCTCCTCTGCTATCATCTCTGCATCAGCTGTGTCTGAAAGTGAGAGGGTGGTCTGTGTCTCAAGGTCTGCCCAAGCTGCCTCATCGTCTGTGATCACAAAATCACAGTCCTGGTGGATGTCTGGCTCTGCATCTGTCAGCTGCTCTGAGTCTGTACTCGCATCTGAGTTGGATCTGAATCTGGCTCTATAGTCCTCGACCGTCTCTATTTGTATACTCTCGTCCTGGACGCGAAAGTACACCTTCCCGCTATCATGATCAGTCACCGCCTTGGCTGTGGCCAAGAACGGACGACCAAGGATGATGGGGGTATCGGCCACTGACTCAGGGATCTCCATGTCCAACACTACGAAGTCCACGGGGAATTGCAGGCCCTGAATCGTGACGATAACGTCTCGTAATAACCCCTTCGGCCTCTTGACAGTTCGATCAGCGAACTGAAGGACTGTCCTGCTCTGTCAAAGAGTGCCCAACTCGAAGCGGTCGAGAAGGGCTGACGGAAGAAGGTTGATCGACGATCCGCTATCTAGAAGAGTACGGTCGAACCACTGCTCACTAATCTGGCATCTGACATACGGGGCCCCTGAATCTGGACTCTTAGCTGGCAGTCGGTTCTGGATCGCGAAGCACGTGGCTTTGGTCAGCACATGGATCTCTGAAGTGTGGTTCCTCCTTCTCCTCCTGACTGTAGTCCTCTCTCTCAAAGATCGTTGGGGAAGGGGGATGTGCTGCAAAGCCTCCTGGAGGGTCAGCTGGATATGGAATCGATCAATCATGCTCTGGCTGAACTCCTCAAGCTCTCTCTTTTTGGGATTTTCTTTTTTCTTCTCCTTCCCCATCTGAAGGGCTCTAGGGAAGGGGATCACTGGGTCCTTCTCAGATGAAGGACTAGGAAAAGGTCTAGACGGTTCAAGGACCGGATCCACACATACATCATGCACCACAGTGGGACCAGAAGAAAGTAAACCTTTTCCTTTATTCATAGCAGAGTTCCGAGATACATGAACACGAGGAAAAACAACATCACTGTCTGTACAAACACCGGTGGCCTCAGTACCACCGCGGGCTGGCTGCTCTGCTGCTGCTGCTGGTAGACGTCGTGCGGCATCAGTACCGCTGGCTGGCTCGGCTGAATGGGTGGCATCAGTACCACCTCCTATATCTGGTGAAGCGGCGGCCTCAGTACCGCCGGTGGGATCAGCATCCTTGGTGGCCTCAGTACCACCGTCATCGTCTGGAGCGGCCTCAGTACCGCTCTCCTCCTCCTCCTGTGGCGCCTCGGTATGAAGCTCAGATGAGGCGCCGCCGCCTGCTGGGGTCCTACCGCTCCTAAGTGTGACAAAATCAGCATCAAATAGATCCGAAGAAGTATCATCAAATGGATCACTAGGAGTGGCTAACTCAGTATGTACTACCTGCTCAGATTTCCTCTTGAGGCTATTCGGGTTCGGCTCTATCTGGGCTGGTATGGCGGCCTTCCCTCTCACCAGGTCCCGCATCTCCTGGCGGAACTCATCCATCTCCCGTCTGAATGTGGCCTGCTGGTCCGTGAGGAGGCGGGCGATGTCATCCAAAGCGGGGCTCTCGTGGGAGCCCGACGGGTGGCCTCTCTGTGGGTGAGGCTGCTGGAACTGCTGTGGGTAAGAGGGGTAGGGTGGAGGGTGCTGCTGGTATCCCTGGTGAGCCTGCTGCTCACGTCTCCAAGGCTGTCCCTGCTGCTGATAGGGACGAGGACCGTAGGATGACTGCTGCTGATACGCTGGGGGCTGCTGCTGCGGCTGGTGCTGGTCTCTCTGCTGGGAGTACTGCCCTCCCTGTCCTGACGGCTGTTGCTGGGGCTGGGCACCACCACTCCCCCACCTGAATCCGGGATGGTCTCGTCGGATTCCAAGCTGGGGGCGGTCGTACCAAATCCCGTTGACATCCATCAACGGCTCGGCATTGTAGGGGGCTGGCGGGAGTACTGCCAAAGGCTGGTCCGGCTGGTAGACCACCATCTGCATCTCTGGAGATGGTGGGGACTGGTAGGTGTGCTGCGTCTGCTGGTACGGCTCCGCCTGTACAAGGTGAACCTGTCTAGGCTGCACTGGGGTGCTGGAGCGCTGGGACGAGCTGCTGCTGCTGCCGGCGTCGCCTCGCGACTGAAGACGGGGCTGAGAAGCCGTCTGTGCCTCCTGGAGACACATGAGCTGTGTCTTCATGTCGCTCAAGACCTGTGCCATCTGCTCCATCTGCGTGATACTCTGGCACTGCTTCTTCTCAATCAGCTCCATGCGGTCCAACTTCTCGCTGATGATACCCATGTCCGCAGCTGATGACTCTGCCTGTGCTGCTGCTGCTGCGGACGAACTGGAAGGACCTGCATCTACCCGTGTGATCCTCTGGTACTGCACGGGTCCTGGCTGGTGTGGCTGGGTCTTCTGTGTATAGAGCCGGGTCTGGGACATCACCATATAGTTCTCTGCCATCTCCTCAAAAATGGCCCATACCTGGTCGTGGTCCTTGGCGAAGTAGGACCCGCCGCAAGAAGCATTCACCAGGCCCTGTAGCTCTGGTGTCAACCCGCTAAAGAAGCTCTGCACAAGGTTCGGCTTCGTGATGTCGTGGTGCGGGCATCTGTCCAGGAGCTCTCTGAACCTCTCCCAAGCCTCATGAAACTGCTCGTTGGGGAACATGGAGAAGTTGCTGATCAGGGCCCTCGCTGCATTCGTCCGCCCGAGTGGATAGTACTTGTTCAAGTACTCGGTGCGGAGCTGCTCCCAGGTATAAACAAACCTCCGAAGGTGCTTCAGCCAGGTGGCTGCTCTATCTGCCAGTGAAAAAGGGAAGGCTATCATCCGGATCGTGCCCTGGTCCACGTGGCGATCGTGGACAGTGCTGCAAATCATCAGGAACTCCTGAAGGTGAAGGTGGGGCTCCTCTGTAGCAAGTCCATGGAACCGAGGAAGCATCTGCAAGGTGTTCGGGGGGAACTTGAAGTCCCCCACGATAGCTGGAACCACCACCCAATGGTGCATCAGTGTAGATCCGGGGTTGTGCAACTCCCGCATCGGTCTAGGTGGTCCTGCTCCTCCCGCGGCTGCTGCCGCTGCGGCGGCGGCCGCGGCCACTGCTGCTGCTGCTGCGGCTCGTGCCTGTGCATCTGCATCCGGGATCTCCTCGGGCTCGCTCTGCTCATCTCGCTCTGCTCTGAGCCTCTCCAACTCGCGCCTCATCTCTATCATGAATGCTCCCTGATCGCGGAGCTGCTGCTGAACTGTCTCAAGTGATGCGATCAGGGTGGAGTTGATCGCTCCCTGGTCTAAAACGAAGTGCTCTGGCTATCGGGAGTGATCATCGGAACTGCCTGCTCCGGCCATGTCGACGTCTGCAAAATCAAACGAGCCCAGCTCAGGTGCTGTCAAATGTATCAATCTCTCCTCGGGCTCGTGTCTCTCAGGAAGGTCAGAAAGGGGATCGAGGGGGAACAGGGTGGAGTCGTACTCGGGCTCGGAGAGCGGGTCTGAGCTCTCGCGAGCCAACCTAGATGATGTGGTAGACGCGCCCGAAAGCGGTGCAACCAAAGGTTGCCTAAGAGACCGTCTACCCATCATCTTGATCTGGCGAGTAGGGCGGATGAGATCTGGAAAAATTATGATCTAAAACAAACCCCCGGTTCACCAACGCAATGCGAGCTGAAGACCGTGAAAGTTCGATCAAATTATCTTGTTAATTTTATTTTGGTGAACACACAAAATATCAGAGCGCTTACGTGACCTGTTGGGATATCCGCTGCTAACCCAACCGACTGGCCCGCACGGAAGAGTCGGTAACCAGTCGGGTTTAGCAACGGGGGGCTCTACCTAGTGTGCAGGTCACTCTCTCGCGCATACAAACCAAGCAATGAGGGGGGTTGCTCTCCCCAAGACAAATTTTTAGGGTGAGCGGGTTTTAAGATCAATAATTTTAGCAGTCCCAATTTTTATGATTTCACTTTTTTAATATTTTTCAAAGCAAACAAACCGCCTAACGAATTTTTCGGTTCTCCTGATTATTAAGTCCAAAATAGGGGGGAGAAGTCGAAAAAGCCGATGCACGAGAAATCAATGATGCATGCAAAGTCAGAAATGCGTACCTTGCTCCAGCTCTCTACATGCAATATGATCCGCGCATAAAATAAAAGACAGGAATAAAACTAATCTAAATGATGCAGCGGGAAAAGCCGAGTCCTAGACGAGCAACTTCTAGCGAAGAACCGTCTAACCGGTCACCGACCTCCAAGCCAAAGAGTCCGGTCTTGGCCCGTCCCTCCTCTGTCCGACAAATCGGGGGTAGGAGAAAGTGCTTTACAGGACGGGCTACGGCACGTAGGCTACGGAGGCTAGCGAGTCGGTTATTTTTATTATTGATTTTAAGTAGGTCCAATTACGATCTATAGGAACAGATATGCCATTAAGTGTGGATCCTACTAATTACGGCACATTCACCAGAAAATCCTAAGTCTAGGGGCTCGAGCAAAACCGTGAAAAACGGAAAAGACAGAAATAAAAGAAAAATAAAACCGCGAAGAAAGCCGCGAAAAACTGCGCAAGTCCTAAAGGGTCCCCCGAGCACACCGGTGCTCGGCGAAACAGACCCGCTACGGTAGTCAAGTTCAAGTCCAAATAGTCCAAGTCCCTGTATTATTACAATAATAATAATGAAATAAAAATCTTAAACTATCCTCACCCACTCAACTCTCTCTCTCGCTCTCTCCTACGGCTTCGTACAGAAGGAAGCCGCCTCCAAGTTCCTCGGCTGCACCGGCTCCTCGAAAGTCGCCTCCGCGGTCCTCGGGCCCTCGCAAGACAAAGAGAAGAGTGGTCAGACCAGCAAAAATAAAATAATGCAGAAAAAGAATGAAAATAAAAGTGAGGGTATATATGCAAAAATGGAAAATGAAATAAACACACAAAATAAAACAAAATAAAATAAAAGAAAATGAGAAATAAATCAAAATAAAACAGAAAGAAACTATGAACAAAAACCGCGAAAAGCCGCGAGCTCCGAAGAGCCGCGAAAAGCCGCGAAAATAAAAACGAAAATAAAAACAAGAAGAACTACTAAGCCGTGCTCCCCCGGCAACGGCGCCATTCTGATAGGCGACCCGAGCGAACGAGGTAAAGGTACTAAATAGGTCGTTGTGACCTCAATCATTCAGAGTCACTCAATCAAGAAAAAGATCGAACCGCTAAATAAATCAAAGATCAAAACAAAACGTGGAGCGGTCTTTGCTATGAGATTAACCTGGTATAGCACCCAGGGTCGAACACAAGGAGCACGGGTTATGGCCAAAGGCCTACGGAAGTGGTAAAAAAATAAAAGAAAATCAAAGACAAATATTTTTAGTGGTTTTAATGATTTTTATTTTTTTTTGGATTTTTAAAAGTGAAGAAAATAAAAGGAGCACAAAAACAAGCAAGCTTTAACTAATTATTTAATGTGTCAAAAATCAAGCAAAAAATTCAAACAAAAATGTTTTTATGTTTTTAGGTTTTTTAGTGTTTTTGATGAATTTTTGGGATTTTTATAAGGTGTATTTTATTTCCTAAAAATCAAACAGTACTAAAAAGACAAGGTACTGTCCAGCCAGGCCCAAAACCCAGAGATAAAATATCTAAGGATCTCAGAGGGACCTGAAGGTAATTTTCCTGTAAACTAGAGAAAAATAAGGAAAATTTGAGCACCAAATTTATTGTTTTTGGGTTTTTAGATTATTTATTATAATTTTTATGAGTTTTTAGGTGTTTTTAAATTTTTAGGGTTTTTAAGCAATGAGAAATAGCCAAAATTAGCTAGAAAAATCAAGAAACACAAAAGAAACAGTACCTAATTTTTGTGGATTTTTGAGGGGGTTTTTATATTTTTTGGGATTTTTAATTCTAGACAGTAGCTAAAATAGAGGTTTTTGAATTTTTAAAAATAACAAATAAAATCAAAAAATGTCCTCAAAAATTCTCAAAAAATTCTACAACATGGCAGGAGCCATGTGTCAAATTTTTATCGAATTTTGGAGGTGATTTGATATTTTATTCAAAAATCAAAAGGGGCACTGTGCACAGGGACTTAAGTGCAAATACCCGAAGTTCTGGGGGTCCAGGTGCAATTTTCCCAGCAAGTCACGTGCGTGGCGCGTGCCTGGGGCACTCAGGGACCTTTTGGTAAGAAAAACAAGTCCTAGGACTTTTGGTAACTCATACCAAAAAGTCCAGGGGCTGTTCTGCAAAAACCCACTAAAAGACGCACATGTGCAAATAAAACACTCACAGGGGCATATATGCAATTACCAAAAAGTTTCTATTCATTAACAAACATCGAGGACTACAGGGGTAGAGTTGCAAATACACCAAATAAAGCACGTGGCGAAGCACGTGACAGACACTCACAGGGCATAACTGCAATTAAACTAAAGTACCAGGTCCCAAGTGCAAATATCCCAACGTAAATAAAAGGCAAACAATATTTACAGGACTAAATCTAAAAACATAAACTACGAGAGGGCTGATGAATCTCGTATTCATCATGCTAAAAATCAGTCATTTAGGCTCTGTCCCCCATCGTCCACTTGCATTTAAACATTAATAGAGCATTATTAGCCATCATACATGTGTAAATAATATCTGCATTCCATCATGCATAAATTGCATCCCCAGTGTAAATTAGCCCAAAAAGCCGCTAACTTCTCACATTTTTAGTTAATTCATCCTATCTCCGATTGACCCCAAACCACTTCCATTGTGTAGATATTACTAACCTTATTAAATAAAAAATACAAAAAAATTACTAACCCCAATAAGTGTCAAATAATCCCAAAGTCAAATTTCACATCTGACAGACTAAAATGAGCATATTTCCCACATAGAGTGTCCGATTTTGGTCTACTCACTTTTAAAGTACTCCCATTTTCAAATACCTTCAAAACAAGACCAATTTCATAAAATTCGGAGCTCATATGTGAAAGTTGGGTTTTGGGCCTCTTTTGCGCATTTTAACTTCTTGCTAATTTTGACCTGCGATTTTATGTGCTTAATTAACTCTTTTAATTTTGTTTCTTTTTCATTTATGTTCTTCGATGAAAGTTTTATTAAGCGACGTGAAAATCCAAATCCAGATCAAAACTGAAATCAAAGAAACTGACCAAGTCCGAGTGTCCGTTGTCGGTCTGTACAAAAGTTGTCCGTTTCTTACTTTTATTTTATTTTCCTAATTTCTTATCCTTTAAAAATCCAAAAAAAATTAGATTAATGTGCAAATAATTTCTTCTTATTTATCGTATTTTTTCTAGATTTTTTATCCCCTTTAAAACCACCAAAAAAATTACATATGTCAAAATTGCGGTTTTTCGTACACATGGAAAAGCCGCCAAAAATACCACTTCGCACAGGTGACCTCTTTTGCTCCCGGGCCCTTCACGAAAGTTGTAGATCTCGTCGAAACGAACAACTTTCGTGAAGAAAACTTTTCGATCCGAGGTCATCTTCTACCTCTTTTCCCCCTCTCAAAATCTGAAATTTTTTTGGTGCCACGTGGCAGCTCCAGGGCATGCCACGTGGCACCAAGGCTTTCTCTCTCCCCAGCACCCTGGGTCACGTGCCTAGCACGTGACCAGGGTCATCTTCCCCAACGGCAACCACCTCCTCCATCAATGACCGCCATGCGCGGCCATTACATCCTCCGCCATGCGCGGGCTCGGCCATTACATCCTCCGCGCGACCTCCGAGCCTCCCAGCCGTTCACCTCCTCCTCCCGAAACGCCCCTCGCACCTCTCCTATAAAAGCCCCGCCACCAGCCTCGTCTTGGACCATCCGCCATTGATCCGGAGGTGGTGACAGCATCTTCGCCGGCGTGATCCAGCAGCCCCGACTGCTGCCATTGTCGGAGGCGCTACTCCAGGTACAGCCCTCCGTTTCTCCGCCTCGGCTGTGCAGCAGCTCGCCGGCCACCTAGCACCCTCAGCCGGCCTTGCAAAGGCCGAGACCGCACCCGACTTTCCCCCCCCCCCCCCCGCCCCTTTTTGTTTTGTTTCCTTTAACTCTGCAGGTACCGCCCGAGAGGTCCCTCCGCCGGCCGAGCAACGCCTCCACGCCTCGCCTCCGCTGCGTGAAGGTGCAAGCCAGGCATCTTCGCCCCCGCCCGCTCACAGCTCGGCCGAGTGTCGGCCGAGCTCCGCTCGCCACCACTGCCTCGTGCGGCAGCCGCCGCCGCGCCTCGATCCTCCGCCTCGCGCGGAGCCTCCGCCCCTCCGCCTCGCCACCCAGCGCTCGGCCGTGTGTCGGCCGAGCCTCCGCCCTCGCCTAGGAGCTCCGCCGCGTCGCTCCTCCGCGCCTTCCAGGCACCTCGCCCGCTCCGCCGGCCTTCGAAGTACAGCTGCCGTTGGATCGGGCGGCCGAGCCCTTGATCCAACGGCCGTGCGCACGCCACGCGTCCGGCCCGAACCTCGGTCCGAGCCTCAGGCTCGGACGCCCGAGCCTCCAGCCTCCGCCCCCGAGCCTCAGGTTCGTCACCCGAACCACAGGCTCGGGACCCCGAGCCTCCAGGTCTACCCACAAGCCTCCAGGTGCACGTGCGGGGCACGTGCGCGACTGGAAAAATTGCGCTGAGACCCTCCGATCTTTCAGAAATTACAGATATACCCCCGCCAGGGGGTAAATTACAAAGAGACTCCGCCGACTTTTGGAAATTGCAGATAAGTCCTCCTAGGGACCATTTTGAAAGAATAATTTTATTATAATTACATTTTAGTCCCTGGAATTTCCTTTTAGCATATCTTTGTCATACGGACTCCGATTTTAGCATATAATATGTCGTTTCGAAGCTATTTTCATGCTCTACAACATAGCATCATTTATGGACAGATTTGAGGCTGTGTATTGATCATTATTATTGAGTACATCTGTTGACATATGCTTGCTTAGTTCGACATATCTGTGCCACAATTACCTTGAAAGATTGATGATTTCTATTTGCAGGAGTTCTATTGAGGATTTTAATTTTATCAACCTCTCGATATCTTTGTGGTTTAATAAAATTACTCTGGGCAGGAGCTAGATCGAGGAAGAAGAAGTTAATTAATTTCCTTATCACTCCTTTGCTTAAATTGTGCTTTTGAGGAGCGAATTACAAGGAGTCCTGACAGGACAATTCAATACCTCCTTGCAACTTGGATTTGATTGGATAGATTACATTTTGAATTTCTTTTTGATCTGTGATATATTTTGAGGATTTATTTATTAATCTTGTTTGGATTAAATATCACTAAATCACAGATCCGGAGCATAAACTCTGTTTACTTTCCTTAGCATTTCCAATATTGCATTGTATATTTTTGCAACACACAAATTAATCGAGCATTAATTGATTATTTAATTTGATTCAAAACCACGCAACTAAAAATCGCTGTTCCCTGAGTTCGACCTTGGTAAACTTGCCAAGTTAAAATAGTCCACAACATTCAAAGTTTGTGGTGTTTTGACGACCGAAATTCACTTCCTATACTACAATTCACGATTATTAAAGAGGTGGATTTCGCGATCATCAAATGGCGCCGTTGCCGGGGAACGGCGAATATTTAGGGTTTTAAATCATTTTTTGTGATTAATTTTTGTAAGATTAATTTTTGTGTAATTTTTTTTTCTTCTGCATTTTATTTTGCATTTCTCTCTTACTTCTGCTACTAACCGCAAAATCTCTCTTTGCAGACTTCTGGGAGCTGGATTTTTATATTAAATCAAGGATCTGCGATGAAGACTGAATTTTAATTTTGTGAGAGAGAGTTAGTATAGATTTAATTTTCTGCAATATTTTCAGGGTCCCTCTCTTTGAACCCTTGTAATAATTAAGACTGAACATTCCTGTGGTGTGTCGGGTCTGATTCAACCGCTTCTGTGTGGTTGGAACCCGACTTGAGTGGCGTAGGACTTAGGCACATATACGCTTACCTGTTTATCTTTGATTGTGCTCGTAATCTCTAGGCCACACTTTTTCACTAATTAAACGCACTATAGATCGTTCAACATTAGCCAAATTTTAAATCAATTCTTCCCGCTAATAGAACTATCTGTTTAGGGCGTTTTTCATCTGTGCATATCATTTAGTGTAAATTTAAAATTCCTTGTCTTGCATCCCGCATGAAGAACGCGAGGATTCACTGTAAGTCCTTCTCTTAAGCATGCATCATTGATTTACGCTTGCATTGGCTTTTTCGATTCGCCCTCCTCAAATTTTACAACTTAGGAATTAACGGAATTGGGACTGCTCGTTAGGCGTGAATTTCTGTGCTCACTTAAACTACAGTGATAACCTTAATCTAAAATTGGGACTGATAATCAAGGTGACTGCAAATAAACTGACCTAAAATTAACTCTTGTTTGGTGGAGAGAAACCCACTCATTGTTTGTTTAAGGACAAGATCGCACACCTTAGGGTAGAGCCAAAAACCGGAATACTTCATTCAGACTACTGATTTTAAAAACAATTAGCTACTTTTCAGTGAGGGTCTCCGGTAGCCGTTTACGGTCCGACTTCCCTTAGCAGAGTAGGTGGTTTAGAGGACACCGCGGAAGGCACCGTCCTCAAGTAACACGGGTAGCCGTTTATACGGTCCGTACTTACACCTATACTGGCTGAAAGTGGGTGCAACTAGTTGTATGAACTCGGGACAGTCTTTATGAAATATTTCGGCACCTAACAGCTCCGCTTAATTTGCAAGATTGTCTTGTCGCTAAATTAAAACTGAAAAGATAAGCGGCCGAACCCTGACGTGCCTTCATCTGTGTTGAGTGGTGAACTTGAAAATTGGCTGGTGTTTGCTTTGTGTCTGCTTCCTAGTAGAGATTCTCTCCACACTCCTTGTCTTGTTCTTTTCACTCCTTTGCTAAGGAATCTCTTATCCTTATCAAAAACCTCATTCAATTCCGGCACTTAACACTTAAATCTTCCTTTCTGAAGGTGAATCACAATGCCTCCAAAGAAGAACCCTGGTGACGATGAGAACAACAATGACCCCATCCATGCCCTCTTGGCTAGGATAACTGCTGCCGAACAAACCAATGAACTACTTAGGACGCAGTTGGCAATAATACAACAAGGCGAGGCTGCTATGGAAGACACGTATCTCCCGGAATTAGATGAAGATTATAATTGGTTGAGACCTGTCCCCCCTGAGGATGCGTTCGAACACAAACCGCATTTCCTTGCACTATTGCCAAAGTTTGGAGGAAATAACCATGAAGAACCATATATCTTCCTTCGCGACTTCGAGTTAGTCTGTGCTAACCTCTGCCACCCTAAGGTTAGCCAAGATTACATACGGTTGAGAGCTGTCCCCTTCGCCTTGACTGATAAGGCGTCTTACTGGCTAAAAAATCTAGGGGAAGTAGTCACGACATGGGCCACGTTCAAAATTCTGTTCTTAAAGAAATTCTACCCAGTTAGTAGAATTAATCAAATGAGGATAAAGCTCACGAGTTTCACCCAACACCCGAGTGAACCATTTCATGAAACCTGGGAAAGATTTACAGACTTAGTACAGAAATGCCCAGGACACGGGATAAGTAAAATGATGCTGGTCCAAAGTCTTGTGAGCGGGCTAAACCCTGAGACTTAAGGGTTGGTTAGTGCATCTTGCGGAGGAAGCTACATGGGGCGCCACGAGGACACCGTATACAAGGTGTTCGAAAGACTTGCTGAGTCTAGCCGTGCACAAACCACTAGCCGGGCTTACATAGCCGGCTCCAAAAAGACGGTGAATAATCTGACAACCGACCACAATGCTGACATGGGAATAATAGCTGATAAGCTAACTATGGTTGAGCAGATTTATAAAAAGGTGGATGAGATCCATAAATCATCTGATATGGAGAAATTAGCCAAATTCAAATGGAGGAATTGGCTGATAGGGTATCAAAGATTGCAACCCCCGCACCCATACACCAAATTCACTACATTCAAGGTCAAGGGGTAGGGCAACATAGCCATTGGGGTGGAGACCAAGTCTTGTCCTCTCAAACTGATGAAACCTCCGCTCAGACTGATTTTGAGGAACCTCCACAAGTCTTGGAGATAAACGGAGTCTGGTACAATTTGGAACCAGTCAATCGCTCAAGCCAAAACTCTACTCCAAATCCTCGTCCACCGCAAGCCCAGCCCACCTACCAGCCTCAACTACAGCAGAGGCAGCAATATCGCACGGGTTATCAGAACCCGCAACCTCAGCCACAGCAGAACCAACGCCAAAGCCAACAAGGGCAATATCAGCGACCTCAGGCCAGGCAGAGCCAAGGGTCCTCCTCCTCTTCTGCTATCTCTCCAGAACTCCAGCGAGTGCTGGATGAGCTTCATGACATGAGAGTCGACATAAATCGACTCTCTCGTTGGAGAGATGAGGTGACAGCACCCCAGACCGTGATTCCAGCTCAAGTCCAGGCTAACCCAAATAGCCTTGGACACAATCAGGTATTAATCTCTGACTATTCCATACCTGAGCTTAAACCTTCCTCAAATAATGACTCTTATCATATCTCTCTTAGGAGCGGAAGGACCGTAACCATGCCTGATCGAGCAAAAGAACACGAAGACATAGCCCCAGTGTCCACCAATTCACACAACCCTGGGGGAATTGACAAAGGAAGACAGGAGGAGAAAGAACAAGTCCCACCCACACCACCCGGATATAATGGAGAGTCTGAGTCAGACAAAGAAATGCCACCAAGTTTCCCTGTTTTTAGTCCGAGTCAGAGTCCTGTACGAACTTTTTCATTCAATAAAAATGATGATGTTGATCACAACAAATCTGTTCCTTTCCCACGTGCCCTTACGGCAGGGAAAAAGAAAAAACATAAAAAAACCAAAAAAATGATGATGAAATGGCCCGCATCTGCAAGGAAAATATTAAGGTCACTCTGTCCTTGGACGAGATGATAGAAAGAGATTCGGCTTTTCGGAAATACCTTAAGGTGAGATGCACACCAACTAGGGCCAACAAACAAAATCCTAGCCGAACAAAGAAACACATACTCTCAGTAGCCCACATCTCGTCTTCTAAAAAATGAGCTGCCAAGAAAGAAAAGAGACATGGGTGCTCACTTCGTCACTAGCTACATCAACGAAATCAAGTTTGCAAGAACATTGTTAGACAATGGATTCATCCATCAATCTCATGCCCACAACCCTATATGAGCATCTCAATCTAGGTCCTCTTAAGCAATCAACAACCGTACTTCAATTCGCAGACACCTCAACTAAGCGACCTAGGGGCGAGATTCGAAACATTGTCATCAACATAGAGGGACAAAACTACCCAGTAGATTTTACAATTCTTGACATGGATGTCCCTAGAAATTGGAAAGATTCCCAGATGATACTAGGGCGACCCTTCCTTAGGACCGCAGGAGCTATATTTGATTATACATCCGGAGAATCCAGTTCGAAAAGTTGAACTTAAAATGCAGCAAACTAGGTTCCAAAGACCTGACACTGAGTCGAGCACCGAGTCTGAAAAATCAGAAACTGAGACTGAAATTACAGAACCAACAGCTGGGTCCTGGAGACAAAACTCAGCCGCAATGATAGAATCCACCTCATCTGGTGAGGATATTGTTGATGACTTAGTCTGCCAGCTCATCCATGCATCTACCTATACTCTTGGAGACTCAGAGGCCACTCTCGACCTGTCAGTCCATTCTCCTTATGGACAATCCTTGAGTAAGGTACACCGATCGGATGCGGCGATTGCCACACCTCATTCCATCATTAGCGATCCGATCCCTGATACAACCATGATGGTGGTCAACATTGATACACTACAAACATCCACATCACAAAAACAAACATCACAGACAGAACCAGATTCAAGAAACATCATTGACTTACCTGAACTCAAACCATTGCCCCTACACTTAAGTATGCCTTCCTTACAGGACAAAAAGGACAATTTCCGGTCATTATCAGCTCACAACTAACCGAAGAGCAGGAGATCCGCTGCTTAATGTTTTGGAGAAAAACCGCAAGGCTATAGGCTGGAGATTGTCTGATCTTCCAGGGATTAACCCAGCCCTGTGCTCACACCATATTTACTTGGAAGATAATGCTAAACCCTTCCCGTGAATGCCAACGTAGATTGAATCCAAACTTACGGGAAGTGGTTAAGACTGAGATCGAAAAATTGGGTGTAATGCTGGGTTCATATATCCCATCTCCGACTCCAAATGGGTGTCACCTTTGCATGTAGTCCCGAAAAAGTCAGGACTCCAAATTATCACCAATGAGGAGGGAGAAGAGATTACGACACGGGTTACCCACGTCGTGGCGTGTCTGTGTGGGATTACAGGCGCCTGAATGCCGCAACGAAGAAGGATCACTTTCCGCTGCCTTTTATTGATCAAATCCTGGAGAGATTGGCAGGGAGAGAATACTTCTGTTTCTTAGACGGATACTCGGGCTACAATCAGGTAGCCATCGCCCCCGAGGACCAGGAAAAGACTACTTTCACATGCCCCTTCGGCACATACGCATTCAAGCGAATGCCCTTTGGTCTTTGCAATGCCCCCGGCACCTTTCAACGATGCATGATTGCAATTTTTGCCGACATGGTTGGGGATTTCTTGGAAGTCTTCATGGATGACTTCTCGGTCCATGGTGATTCATTCGATGATTGTCTAGCGCACCTGGATCGAGTCCTCAAAAGTGCAGGGAAGTGAATCTGGTGCTCTCTTGGGAAAAAAGCCATTTCATGGTAAAAGAGGGCATTGTACTAGGGCATGTCATCTCCAAGAAGGAATGGAGGTTGACCCTGCCAAAGTTGATGTGATCAAAAAGCTTGAGCCACCCACAAATGTGAAACAAGTACGGTCTTTTCTAGGGCATGTCGGATTTTACAGGAGATTTATAAAAGACTTTTCAAAAATTGCCCGACCGTTAATAGACCTTCTTGGGAAAGACACCGAATTCCTGGTAGATCATAAGTGTCTAGAAGCCTTCGAATTACTCAAGAAAAGAATCATTGAGACACCCGTCCTACAAGCTCCAGACTGGTCTCTTCCCTTTGAGATCATGACAGACGCATCTGATTTCGCTATAGGGGTTGTATTAGGACAACGGAAAGATGGAATCCCGTATGCTATTCACTACACAAGCAAGGTTTTAGACCCTGCTCAGAAAAATTACACTGTGACCGAAAAAGAAATGCTTGCTGTGGTGTTTGCCTTGGAAAAATTTCGATCAATACTTCTGGGATCTAAGGTGACAGTTTACACAGACCATCTGCCATTCGCTATTTAATGGCCAAAAAGGATGCAAAAGCACGACTTCTGAGATGGATTCTACTGCTTCAGGAATTTGATTTGGAGATTAAGGACAAACCTGGTGTTAAGAATGTCGTGGCTGATCATTTATCACGGATTGAACATAATAAAATTCCGGAATCTGAATCCATCCGTGAAACCTTCCCAGACGAGTCAATTTCTGCTATTGACTCGCTCCCTTGGTATGCAGACACGGTAAATTATCTCGTCACCAATGATGTTCCTCAAGGTTGGCCCAGAAACAAAATCAATCGTCTCATATCGGAAGCGAAACACTATCATTGGGAAGATCCTTTCCTTTTCTTTGAAGGACCGGATTGCATATGGAGAAGATGTATTCCTCAAGAGGAATATCAAAGTATCCTCAATCTATGCCACACCTTGGAGGCAGGAGGACATCATTCTGGGAAGAGGACTGCTGAGAAGATATTGCAATGTGGATTTTACTGGCGCTCCTTGTTTAAGGATGCTTACAATTTTGTGAAAGAATGGGAGGAACCATTGGTTCCAAAGATGCCATGCCTATGCAACCAGTGATTATCTGTGACGTATTCGATGCATGGGGCATTGACTTTATGGGCCCATTCCCTAATAGTCAAGGATTTGAATATATTCTTCTCGCGGTAGATTATTTATCCAGATGGGTGGAGGCTATCCCTACCCGAGCTGCAGATAGCAAAACAGTTTGCAGGTTTTTGAAGATCATATTATTTCGAGGTTTGGAATTCCAAAAGTTTTTAATATCTGATGGGGAAGCCACTTTGTCAACAGGGAGGTGAAGAAGTTGACTAAGGAATACGGCATCGAGCACCGTGTCGCTACGCCTTACCACCCACAATCCATGGCATGGCCGAGGTGTCAAACAGGGAGGTTAAAGGAATTTTACAGAAGCTCGTTCGCCCTGACAGGAAGAACTGATCCCAACTCCTGGACCAAGTTCTGTGGCCTACCGGACGGCTTATAAGACCCCATTGGGCACCTCCCCGTTTAGAATGGTATATGGAAAACCATGCCATTTGCCCGCAGAGCTCGTGCATAAATCAGAATGGGTAATCAAAAAGATTAATTGGAACTGTCACCAAGGAAAGAAGAACTGAGACATGAATTTGAATGAACTGTCTGAAATCCGAAATCATGCCTACGAAAACAGCACCATCTACAAAGAAAAAGTAAAGACATGGCATGACAAGAACATTCGAACAAAGAACTTTATCCCATGACAGAAAGTTTGTCTATTTAATGCAAAGTTGAAAATTTTCCAAGGAAATTGAAATCGAAATGGACGGGACCCTTCATTGTAAGAGCGGTACACAATAATGGGAGTGTTGAGATCTCAGAAACCGCAGATAGCGCACAAACATCTATAGTCAACGGTCAGCTGCTTAAACATTTTGTCGAATCCAATGAGCAATTAGTACAAGTTGAACAGATCTCCTTCACTCAGGGCATAGGTTTTGATGAAAATTTTGATCTGCACAGATAGCACACCTCTCCGGAACTTACACTCTCTTGTACATCCGAAATTCTTCCCGGTTGCCCATCTATAATTAACCAATTATACTTAGGCTGACCTGAGCCTAAGTATAGGGGGACCGCATCCATTGTTTATACATCACTTCTCTTCTTTTGTTTTTAATCCTTCTATATTTAGTACGAGCTATGCCAACATTCACTTTGTGCCATGAGGCATAGCACAAGCTAAGTATAGGGGGGTGTGTTTGCATATATTTTATCTACTTTATCCATAGCTCGTACTTTAATCGTTTTTATCTAACATCGGGGATGGGTACAAGTAGTGTGTATATTACATGTTTCAAAAAAAACAAAAACAAAAAAAACAAAAAAAATCAAAAAAAAAGAAAAAAAACTTTTGCATTAAAAAACTAAATAAAAAAATCATTACTCATGGTCTTGCATTTCATCAAGCATTTCATGCATTCCTTGGTCGATATATTCCTGACACATTCACCATCACTCAAGGCTTGAGGATTTTTTAGGACACTTGATTTTCTGAGATCTTGAGATTCCGAGTTAGCCTGCCTTAGTCATTAGGGTTTTGAACTTAATAATCCATACTTCCCTAGTTTGAAAGATTTGAGCGCTATATTGCACTCTTCATCTCTACCTTCAAAAAGAATTTGATCAGCACAATCACTCCCACAACTGCATGATTGATGAGATGAGTTGAAGATATCACTTGAGGAACTAGGACTAGAGATTTGAGTCTAGATCCGATCTGATGATATTCGAGGATGGGATAAAGTTAATGAAGGCTTCAGAAAACCTGAGTGTCAGCAAAACACTAGCCAGTATGTGAACAAGATTCATATGCTATCTTTTTGATATTGACCTAAGTGCCAGGGTGTGATGAAACTTAAGGAAAATTGTTGATCAGTGTGCGCCAACTTTTGGTAAAAGCAGTGGAGCTAGTTAACAAAAGAAAAGAAAAAAAAGAAATGTCAAAGAAAAGCTCTATCATCCAATGTCAAATTCCAAATGAGCTTCCACCAATGGCGAGCGCTCCCAAACATTTCAAAGTGTCCACTTGGATCAAGAGCTAATTAGGACCAAGGAGTCGGGCTGACACCATAAAAGGGCTCTGCATCGTAAGCGATACAAGTCTGGTGTCGAAGGTATCTTAGATACTCAAAAGAGACACACCCCGGTGTACTCCCAGAAAAACAAGTGCAGACGACTCCAAATTCTCTTGACGGACACACTGGTCAACAAAACAAAAATATACTTGTGTTGAGTAATAAGGCACTCGAGAGGCACCTTGTTCCAATGTAAGGGAGAGAAAATTATACACAATCCTATGCCCTCCATCAACTGGCCGTCCATATACACTTTCAAGTCTGACAAACTAATGAGACGGTTGACTGAAGTAAGAATAGACTTACTCTCTAGTGTTGAGGATTAGGTCTAGAGGAGGATCTTTGGGACTGGAACTTTGAGTGATGCCCCGACTCGACTCTCACGAAATGCAGTACACTTAAATTCATATCCTTATATTATATGTACAAACAGAGAGTCTAAAAATTAGAGAAGTTGGGTTCCTTTTGATTAAAGCTTGGTTGAGCACGGAATTTTAGGATCACTCAAATTAAGGGTCTTCTATGAATTGAGCCTTGTAAATTCACTTGCACAGTCAGGGATGTATTCAACTAAGTCATTCATTCATGCTCGGGGACGAGCATGGTCTAAGTATAGGGGTATGATGAATCTCGTATTCATCATGCTAAAATTGGTCATTTAGGCTCTGTCCCCCATCATCTATTTGTAATTAATCATTAATAGAGCATTATTAGCATTCATACATGTGTGAATAATATCTGCATTTCATCATGCATAAATTGCATTTAAAATCCCCAGTGTAAATTAGCCCAAAAAGCCGCTAACTTCTCCTATTTTTAATTAATTCATCTTAACTCCGATTGACCCAAAACCACCTCCATTATGTAGATATTACTAACCTTATTACATAAAAAATACAAAATAATTACTAACCCCAATAAGTGTCAAATAATCCCAAAGTCAAATTTCACATCTGACAGACTAAAATGAGCATATCTCCTACATACAGTATCCGATTTTGGTCTACTCACTTTTAAATTACTCCATTTTCAAATACCTTCAAAACAAGACTAATCTCATAAAATTCGGAGCTCATATGTGAAAGTTGGGTTTTGGGCCTCTTTTGCGCATTTTAACTTCTTGCTAATTTTGACCTGAGATTTTATGTGCTTGATTAACTCTTTTAATTTTATTTCTTTTTCATTTGTGTCCTTTGATGAAAGTTTTAATAAGAAATACAAAAATTCAAATCCAGATTAAAATTGAGATCAAGGAAATTGACCAAGTCCAAGTGTCTGTTGTCGGTCCATGCAAAAGTTGAGCATTTCTTACTTTTATTTTATTTTCCTAATTTCTTATCCATTAAAAATAAAAAAAATTATATTAATGTATAATTAATTTTCTTTTATTTTACCATATTTTTTATAGATTTTTTTATCCTCTCTAAAACCACCAAAAAAATACAAAATCCCAAAAATCGATTTTCCATATACATGGAAAACCACCAAAAATACCACTTCGCACAGGGGACCTCTTTTGCCCATGGGTCCTTCATGAAAGTTGTAGATCTCGATGAGACGAACAACTTTCGTGAAGGAAATTTTTCGATCCGAGGTCTCCTTCTACTTCTTCTCCATCGTCAAAGCTGAAATTTTTTGGGGGCGCCACGTGGCAGCTCCAGGGCGTGCCATGTGGCACCCCGCCTCACACTCTCTCTCCTGCCTACCCCGGGTCACGTGCTGCACACGTGACCCTCTTCGTCCTCCAGCCATTCACGCCCGCGCACCCCCCCTCGGCCGTTCCTCCTCCCCTTCGCGTAACCGCCGCAGCCTCCGTCCTCGTAACGACAGCTACCGCCTTCAATCTCCGGCCGTTACGAGGCTGGTCCTCGCCGCGAACCTCCCTCTCCCGCTCCTTAAAAACACAGCACCATCAGACTTCTCCGCATCCGCCATCTTCATATATACATAGGGGAAATAGAGAAATGCTCGAGTGAGGGTCGGTGACAGCGACCCTATTCCTTGTCGGCGAAATCCTCTTGGCGTGATCCGCGGTGTGCCTCACCACGTAGCAGCCTTCACGAAGCTGCAGAGCCGCGACGTGCTCCGCCCACGACCGCCGGCAAAGATCAGGAGTGAGCTTCTGCTCCTCCAAACCCAGGCGATCCTCCTTCTTTCTTCCTTCCCCATTTCTTCTTCTCCGTCATTTCCAGCCCTTTCTCTGTTATCATTCTTTCCCCCAACTATCTTCTTAACCACAAATTGAAATCAAATGTAGTAGAATCGAACCCCGCTTGAACACCGTCAACTCTCAATCACTCCATTTCCATTCTATCTTCAGAACCTCTCACCTCCGGCGATTCGCGCTGGAGCACTAGCTCTATCTTACATCGTCGACGGAGCTCTACATCCCTTTCTCTCTTTGGTATTCACGCAAAATCCAACAAAAGCTTGGGTCTCCTCTTCTCTACAGGTTACATGCGCACCATTTGTATACTGAAATAGCAGCAACAGAAGAGACCTTGCATCACTACAGGCCTTGCACTGGACCTCCTGTCGTAGCATGAAGCCAAATCCGTAGGGTCCTCATCGTGCACCACCTGATTTATTCCCGCAGTGTTAATTTTACAATCAATTCCAGGTATCATCTTCTTTCAGACTTTATTGCTTGATTTCCATTTCAGATATGAGTTGAAATATATGTCTTGATTCAAGGGTGGGGATTATAATTTTGACAACGTCATACTGAATCAGATTGACATATATGGACTGTGGAGTAATTGTGACTTGCAATGGACTGAATTGGCATCACTAAGTACATGGATGTTGTATTGATATCATCCTTGATTATCCGTTGCTTACTCTAAAGTGATTATTTAGTGTCGTTAAGTTCAATTGGGATTTCCAACAAAACTTGTGCTCCTTATGGTGTGAGATTTGCAGAGAATTTATATTTTTTTAAGTCTGTTGTCTGAATCTGTTCAATTTATTCGAAGGGCCAATCATTTGTCATGAATCATGCTGATTATATTTTAAATGAATGACTTCTCATTTTGATTGGCACTTCTGTCTTTCTGTGAATTGCATGAGTTAAAACAAGGGATTAGTTGTTAATAAACGTTAACACTACCACCTTATGGGATCCTATTTAACTTGGGAAATGTATGTTGCTTTATGGAGTATAATACTTTTTGAATCTGGAAGCTCAACCGGAACGAGGCATCAGAACATGCATGACTATATCTATTTAGAAGCTCAGGAATCAACTTCATCCCTTTACTTGATCTGAACCAAAACAATTTTGCATGATCTTTTTGTGAAATTGAGGTGTTTCATTTGAGAAAAGATTTGTTTCCGATTCAAAACGGATCGAGAAGAACTCATCTTTTGCAGGTTTATCTCGATTAGGCAAGCGGAGGCTTGGTGCTCCACTCCAACCTCGATCCTCATCCGAATTCCCTCTACGACATCGTCATTAGAGAAGAAGCAGGGTGTTCTCGACAAGCACCAACCGTTCATCAAGCTCATATTTGCATCCAAACCCGTGGAGGGAGCCACGTGAACAAGCTTGGTTGTGCAGCTATCGACCAAGTTACAGGGCGTGCACGTATCTATCCTCACGTAACAAGCTCATTTGCAGTTACACCTCTGGAGAATTTATATACTACATCATTCCCCCTCCTAATGACAAATTACAAAAGAACTCAGTTGAATTTTATGATTTGCAGATAAGTCACTCTAGGGACCTTTTTGAGAACAAACTCATTATTTTTATTACATTTTGGTCCTTTTCATTTCATCACATCTTGCCCATTCGAACTCCATTTTTATATACAATATATCATTTTGAAGTTTATTTTGTGTTCTCTTATTTCATATAATTTGTGAATGGATCAGAGATGCTTTAGAGGTTGTCATTATTTGAGGATCTTGATCTAGCTTCTAGTTGATGACTCTTTGATGGTGTTTGGTGACATTCGAGCTACTTTTGCAGGGGCTAAATCGAGGAGGATAATTGGCTTTATTTCTTTGAAAGTATTGAACATTCTTTGAGGATTGAATCTTAAGGGTTGTTATTGATTTATTTCATAAGAGTGATTCGATTGATTAAATTTTATAGCCGCAGCCTGGATATACCGATAAATATTTCTGGATTTGATATCTTTTGATCTGTGATTTAATATAGAGGAAATTGATTATCATTATTTGGATTGGAATTCTTCATCTCAGATCCTGTGCTGAACTATTGTCTCTGTAGATTTGCATTTAATTGCATATCATTGCACTGTACATTTTCTCAACGTAGAAATTAATCAAGCATTAATTAATTATTTAATTTGATTTAAGACCACGCAACTAAAAATCATCGTTCCCTGTGTTCGACCTTGGTACACTTGCCAAGTAAAAAATACTCCACAACATTCAAAGATTGTGGTATTTTGACGACCGAAATCCGCTTCCTATACTACAATTCATCGATATTAAAGAGGTGGATTTCACGTTCATCAAATGGCGCCGTTGCCGGGGAACGGCGAATATTTATGGTTTTAAATCATTTTTTGTGATTAATTTTTGTAAGATTAATTTTTGTGTAATTTTTTTTTCTTCTGCATTTTATTTTGCATTTCTCTCTTACTTCTGCTACTAACCGCAAAATCTCTCTTTGCAGACTTCTGGGAGCTGGATTTTTATATTAAATCAAGGATCTGCGATGAAGACTGAATTTTAATTTTGTGAGAGAGAGTTAGTATAGATTTAATTTTCTGCAATATTTTCAGGGTCCCTCTCTTTGAACCCTTGTAATAATTAAGACTGAACATTCCTGTGGTGTGTCGGGTCTGATTCAACCCCTTCTGTGTGGTTGGAACCCGACTTGAGTGGCGTAGGACTTAGGCACATATACGCTTACCTGTTTATCTTTGATTGTGCTCGTAATCTCTAGGCCACACTTTTTCACTAATTAAACGCACTATAGATCGTTCAACATTAGCCAAATTTTAAATCAATTCTTCCCGCTAATAGAACTATCTGTTTAGGGTATTTTTCATCTGTGCATATCATTTAGTGTAAATTTAAAATTCCTTGTCTTGCATCCCGCATGAAGAACGCGAGGATTCACTGTAAGTCCTTCTCTTAAGCATGCATCATTGATTTACGCTTGCATTGGCTTTTTCGATTCGCCCTCCTCAAGTTTTACAACTTAGGAATTAACGGAATTGAGACTGCTCGTTAGGCGTGAATTTCTGTGCTCACTTAAACTACAGTGATAACCTTAATCTAAAATTGGGACTGATAATCAAGGTGACTGCAAATAAACTGACCTAAAATTAACTCTTGTTTGGTGGAGAGAAACCCACTCATTGTTTGTTTAAGGACAAGATCGCACACCTTAGGGTAGAGCCAAAAACCGGAATACTTCATTCAGACTACTGATTTTAAAAACAATTAGCTACTTTTCAGTGAGGGTCTCGGGTAGCCGTTTACGGTCCGACTTCCCTTAGCAGAGTAGGTGGTTTAGAGGACACCGCGGAAGGCACCGTCCTCAAGTAACACGGGTAGCCGTTTATACGGTCCGTACTTACACCTATACTGGCTGAAAGTGGGTGCAACTAGTTGTATGAACTCGGGACAGTCTTTATGAAATATTTCGGCACCTAACAGCTCCGCTTAATTTGCAAGATTGTCTTGTCACTAAATTAAAACTGAAAAGATAAGCGGCCGAACCCTGACGTGCCTTCATCTGTGTTGAGTGGTGAACTTGAAAATTGGCTGGTGTTTGCTTTGTGTCTGCTTCCTAGTAGAGATTCTCTCCACACTCCTTGTCTTGTTCTTTTCACTCCTTTGCTAAGGAATCTCTTATCCTTATCAAAAACCTCATTCAATTCCGGCACTTAACACTTAAATCTTCCTTTCTGAAGGTGAATCACAATGCCTCCAAAGAAGAACCCTGGTGACGATGAGAACAACAATGACCCCATCCATGCCCTCTTGGCTAGGATAACTGCTGCCGAACAAACCAATGAACTACTTAGGACGCAGTTGGCAATAATACAACAAGGCGAGACCGCTTTCTCAATGGGTATCTTGAATTAGATATCTATAAGGGGTTGCCCCATGCTTCATGTATGAGGAAGGAAAAGTATGCAAGATAAAGAAATCCATCTATGAACTCAAACAAGCTTCTCGTAGTTAGAACACCCGATTAATTGAAATCATAAAGAGTTATGATTCCCTGCAGAAATTCAAATGAACCATGTGTATATAAGAAGATTAGTGGGAGTGCCATAGTATCATTGTATTTTTTGTAGATGACATCCTTATCATTAGGAATGATACATGTATGATGACTAGTATTAGGATCCGTTTATCTAATACCTTTGAGATTTAAGGTCTCGGAGATGCCTCTTACATATTGGGTCTGAAACTGTTCAGAAATAGAGAAAAAATGATATTGGGACTATCACACCAAGGATACATAAAGAAAACATTGAAAAAATTTATTATGGATAATTCCAAGAAATGCTTCCTTCCCTTAAGGGTATTCACTTTAAAAAGGGATGGCTCCTCAAATTGTAGAAGAAAAGAAAATCATAGTCAAATGACCTTACGCATCGGTCGTGGGAAGTCTGATGTATGTCATGATGTGTATTGGATTGGATATCTGCCATGTAGTGGGAGCGGTATGTCGTGACCAATCTTGCTAAGGAGAGAAACACTAGACTGTAGTGAAAAATATTTTCAAGTACCTAAGAAGAACTCAAGACTATGTCTTGGGTTATGGAGATAATGATCTCCAAGTCTTAAGATACACAGATTCAAACTTCCAATCAGATGTTGATGATAGGAAGTCAACCTCATGGTTCTTATTCATGTTGAACGATGGTGTTGTGCGCTGGAGAAGCAAGAAGCAAAATAACATGGCTGATTCAATAATCGAATCAGAATATATAGCCACATTAGATTCTACTAAAGAGGTGATGTGGTTGCACAAGTTCATCCTGGAACATGGTGTAGTTTCCTTGTTGGAATCTCCCATCACATTGCTCTGTGATAACAAGGACGCCATAGCTCAAGCGAAGGAACCCCGATGACATCAAAGAAGCAAATACGTGGAGAGGAAATATCACATCATTTGGAAGATCCAGAAGTGTGGTGATATCATGATCACCAAAGTTGCATCTGCCGACAACATTGTTGATCCGCTAATCAAATTGTTGTCTCAAAAGGTCTTCGACTAACATGTAATGAATATGGGGTTGAAAGTTATACATGAATGACTCTAGGGGCTAGTGGGTGACTGTTGGACTTATAAGCTTATGACAACTCATTAATGAAATAAAAGTTGTTGTTTTAACATGCCATCTGAAATGAAATGAATAAATAAATATGAATACACTTTGTTATTAAGGTCCTTTTATACAAGTACGATTATATACCATGACCATATTGAATACCATGCATTTGGAAGGATACACCTGACTTTAACACATGTGATATTTAATAAAGATCTCCGGTCCGAGAAAGAGATGACAATCTTTTTCTATAGACTGATTTCCATCCCAAATTCTTGATGCAAGTCCTCTGTATAACAATAGAGATTTAGAAGTGTTGGAATAATCAATTCAAAGAGTTGACTTGATGAAGTCGATATAAATTAAGACCTGAATCATAACTATCACGATTAGGTACACATCCTTTTACTTAAGATAGATATGCATCTATAATCTTGAATAAGCACATTTGACAGACCAATAGGTTGAGAACCTAGCTAAGGTCCATATTCCAACACGTTGGTATGCGTACTAAAACATATGAGACGTATGATCTTTCAAAGGAATCATACAAATTCATAATTGATGAACCTGGAGACAAAACTCGCTCATGAGATAATTTGGGGTCAACATGAATTACATGCATAGTCGTCTTGTTTATGAAATAAGACACGAGTTGAAGATACTAATAAATACTTTTGTAAAGTATATCATTAATATTGTCGCCCAAATATCAAATGAGAAATCTATTGATTTATTCTGAAGAAAATGGTCAAATCAGGTTTGAACTTTGAATATATCAAAGTTATTCCAGCATGAAGGATGAATGAGTATTAAGAATTCTCATGGTTGACTCTTTCTTAATAGATCATCTGCACGACACTTCCATTCTGAGGGAGTGATGAAACATGATGGATTTTAATGGCTCTATTAATCTTGATGATTTGAGAATTAATAGGATTAAATCTCAATTCATTTGAATCTGATTTCCAATTTCAATTTCAATATCCAAATGTTAGAAACAAAATTTTTCACAGAAATGAAAATATATAAGCTTCTTGAGCTCATTTGTAAGCTCCAAATGGTTTGTACTTAAATTAGAAATGATCAAGGAAGCTGGATTTAGCTCACTGATACTTTCTCGAGCTCACAGAGTGGTTTACATTTCGTTGAGCTCATTTAGAGTGTGAAGTATTCCACTTTAACTCAACTGATAAGAGGGAATCGATTTTAAGCTGAAAATTGTATAAACCATGAAACTGGATTGATATCCATATTTCAAGTCACTATACATGATTAGTTTGATCTCCCCGACATTATCTCTAAGAATCTGCATTTCTATCTCATGGGTCCTAATTGGATTATGACTCATACTTAAAGATATCAATGTTGTAATAATTATTAATATTACTATTACATTTTTATAAGTACATTTTTGTATTTGATTCATAAAAAATATTTCATTAATTAATTTAAATGATGCTTCACACTAATTAATACTTATATGAATATGATTCATGTAAAAAATATGTATGTAAATATGATTTATACCATATTTCGAAGGCATGAAATTATGTGTGAATTTAATTCACAATAATTTCGTAGATGTAATTTGGATTTACATTTTTTGTGCTTGTGAATATGATTCACAAGCTATAATGATTATTCTCCAATAATGTTGAGTTGATTATCAAGATAATTGATTGATAAATAAAAGTCAACAACCATGACTATTTTTAGTCAAGATGGGATGTGTACAATAGTCGTACACATGGTGTCATTATATTGAGTTGTTGCAATATTGATTAATTAATTAGCAACAATCTCATTCCATTTATGGAATTTGTTGGGTGTGTGTATTGACACATGACACCCCTAATGAACCGGTTTCCACCTCTCTTTATAAACATGTATTGTAGTATAGGGAGGTGAAAAACGATCTATCAAAAACCATAACTTTTGAATATTATGTCTTATTTAATTCTTATAAGTTTACCAAGGTCGATCGCAGGGAAAAGTGTATTTCTAGTTGCTTGGTTTCAAATTAATCTAAATAATTAACTAATTACAATATTAATTGCTATGTCAGAAAATAAAACATATGCAGATGAGGATGCAATCAAATATATGAAAATTCAAAAGTAGATAGCTATAATACAAGAGAAGAAGAAAGATAAAGACAATGAAGGATCTATGAATGTAAATATGCATATCTCCCCAAAATATGATTAAGTGGATCCCTCAATTAATCACAGATAAAATAAAGTTCATGAAATATTAATTAATCATATTCCAAACTTGTAGCTGATCAAGTCATTTATTGTCAAAGATGGTCAAGTTAGAATAATCCCCAAAATTTTTACAGTTATCAATAATAATAAATTATCTTTCAAATTCAAGAGTTCAAAACAAATAATTCAAATATCTAAGAAATATAACCACGAGAGATTTATCAAATAAGAACCCAAAATAGCATTCTAGAAAAATCAATTATCACTTCTGATCAAATAGCTAAATGAGATAGAAATTATACTTGTATTCAAAACAAGTATTCAAATTAACAACATATATTCCATACAAGATTAATATGCTTCAAACTAACATACAAATAGCTAAATGAGATAGAAATTATACTTGTAGTGGAAGATTAACATGCTTCAAATGGACGTAATATGCTTCAAATTAACATTTAAAACAAGCATTTAAATTAACATACACGATTAACAGAAATGAGATAGAAATTTTACTTGAGGGATGAGAGGGCGATGGACGAGGAGGACTGGAGCGAGGAGGAGGCGGCAGAGGGTGGCGACGATGGAGGGCAATCGTGGAGGCTGCAACTAGGAGAGGAGGAGGGAGGGGCCATGAGGTGGAGGGGTGGCAGAGGAAGGAGAAGGGAAGGGGAGGAGGTGGTCAGCGGTTGGTTAGGTTCCAAGGAGGAGAAAAGATGGTTTGGAGGGAGAGGAGCCACATAATGGGAGAGAACTAAATGTCGTCTAGATTTTAGGGTAATTTTATTCATGGCAATCAACATGGTTGTCACTTAATTTATATGCGACATTAATGTTTGCATGGCAGTTAAAAGGTCTACACAAATAATCTATAGATTATTGACGATGTTCAATTATCAAGCAGTCGTAAATATAAGACATTAGCGGTGGACAAGGCTGCCTACCGTTAATAGTCCAACGTAGTCACTTCATTTTCCAGTAGTGTATACTTATTCACTTCTATAGTCATTTTGATCCGAAGTGATTACTTGTTCAACCACATGCCCTTTTATTAAACAACGCGTATTAATTTCATAAAGCAACTACTTTGATGCTTATAAGAGGAAAACCATTTCTATTCATTTCAATATACACAACACTCATTTTATCTCTCTTATTTTTTAACTCACATTCTTTTGTACTGATAAAAGAAGTTGTCTCTCATTATGCTCAGCATTCTTTGAGAGAGAAGTGTTACATGCATTTGTACCTTATTGTAGCAACATTGCGCAACAATGATCAGTAAGATCATTTGGAGTTGACCTTATATTGCATTGCATATTACTTTGAATTATGCAATTTTATTTATTTTTATAGCATGCTCAAGATTGTGGAAGCTCCAAGTTCGGATGGAAGAATAGTTGTGATTGTAAAGGTGCCTAGGAATGCAAAGGTGTAATTTAGAAGAATTCATTGGTACAAGCATTTTATTAGTGGAAAAGATTGTTTGTTTTAGTCGGTTGAAATCCTGTGTTATAATGACTCTAGTTGAGGTTTCTACCAGCAAGTTAGGTGTTCTTGTGAAAATCACTATTTTCATTTGTGATTTGTTTGATTATCTTTGATTGGAAAATTTACACATAACATTATTTATTAACTGCAATCTCAATGCATTAACTTATCAATCTAGATTATTAATATACATCAATACATTGATTATCCAATTCCATTAGTCTTACGGCTAAAAAGTGATTTCTTTGGAGTATGTTTTGCTATTTTCACTTTTTCAATATAACATAAAAATAACATTGTTAATTAAGAATAGCATCAATAATACACATGGAGCACGTTCCCTAAAAAAATAGCATCATTGATCAAGTGATAGCATGTTAACATGAAATACAAACCTACATACATATGCACACACACACATGCATGGATACATATATATGTGTGTCTGTGTGTGTTGTGCATTCCTTGTAAAAAATAGCATCATGGTATTATTGCATATAAAAGGTAACATGCCCATATATTACACCTATATATAGTAGATTTCCTAAAAAAATTAGCATCATGCTATTTATTTTATAATTATATGGCAAGATCACCGAAGAAAATAGCAACATGATAGATATTGTTGTGAACAAACAAGTAGTATAAATACTACACATATGTAGCAAATTCTCACCAACAGTGTAGTAGGATGGAATCATTTGAAAATATGATAGGATAACCAAAAAAGGGTTTTTTAGCCAACAAAAAGGGATAGACATCAAAGGTCAAAGTTCAATAAGTTTAAATGAAAATACAATTTTAATTCTAAACAACAACCTAGCAAACTAAAGTGTAAAAATGAAATAGAAGCACAAACAGAACACCCTTTACATAGGCATGGTAGTCTTCTTGTGAGGGACATACAATATGTAGAGAGTTGTGATGAGGAGGTGAGATCATCTGTTGTAATACAACATGTACTGTAATCGATGAGACTGTTCGATGAGGATCGGACGACCCTCATAGTATCTGTCCATCTCATGCCTCCTATAAGGGTCGTCCGATCTCCATCGAACGATCGTATCGGTTACAACACTTGTTGTATTGCAACAGATGATCCACTCAGTAAGATGGGACCCATGATTTTACCTTGCAATGTCACATTTAAACTCTTTCTGAAATTATATGTATTAGCTCCCATGCACTAAAATTCGTTCTTTAGATGTATTTTTTTCAAAGACGGGCTACTGTAGCTCACTTTGTAGATTTTTTTTGCTTCTTATTAATACAAAGGAATTTTTTGCAGACGGAGAGCTCTGCTGACATCTGTAATCACAGAAGAAAGTGGGAAAAAAAAGGAAAAGAACCACTAAACTTCAAGACATGAAAGTGGTGCTGATGCGAGGCACATGTCTGAGTATCTGACTTCCACCAACGCTTTCAAATAACAGAGGCACCTTTCTACTGCTCCGGTGCTTCCATACTCCATCTTCCTCCTCCTACTTCTAACACCGTCATCGTAGCACATGGGTCGACCACCCAGGCGACGAGGCCGCCCCCTCTTCCTCTCCCCTCCCCACCTGTACCTCTGTCTCAAATCCACCTCCATCCTCTCCCTCCTCCTCTTCGTCTCCCTCCATGCTTCCACCCTCCTCCTCCCCCGCGCCAACTCCCTCGGCCGCCGCAGCTGCCTCCTCCCCGTCTCCCAGCCCCTCACAACTACCCACCTCCGGATAGCCATCGTCAGCTTCTCCGACGACGGCGACGGCGGCGAGGGGAGGAGGCAGAGGTCGTTCCGGGGCCTCATGGGCATGGTCAGGCGCAACAAGGAGGACTACGCCCGCCGGTGGGGCTACACCTTCATCGACGGTCGCGATTGCATCCACGACGGCCGCCCGCCCAGCTGGAGTAAGATCCTCGCCGTCCGTAAATATCTCAACGGCTTCGATTGGGTTTTCTGGAATGACGCGGTGCGCTTCTCCCCTTTTCTGTTGTGGATTTTTTAAAAAATTGGTTCGCGTAACTGGGTTTATTTTGCAATTTGACCTTTTTATTAGTTTTTTGGATTTTCTTCCAGGATTCTATTGTTACTAATCCGGATATTAGTCTGGTAAGTTTTTTATGTTTTGCCACACAATTCTCCGAAAAAAAAATCTACGGACCTCTGACGTAACGTGCAGGAGAGGATCCTGCACTCTGCTCTCGGGCAATCGGATCTTACCGACTCCGCCGATTTGGTCGTCACCGAAGACGTCAACGGAGTCAATGCAGGTTATTCGGATCCTTAAAAAAGCGTGCCTCGGAATTTGTGAATATTTGCATTTTTATTTAGAATGACAGTAGTTATATTTAGGGATATTTACATCCATAATCTTGAGTAATTTTGTAATTACTTCGGATATTCTCTACGATCGTGAATTACACCCATGACCTCCAATAGTGCTTAACTCTTACATTGAAAATCATGTGTTAACTTCCATCGAATTTTCTGCTAACTATAGTATCCGTTAATTATTTTTCACTCTATACCCTTTAATTCTCATTATTTACAATGCCACGTCTCTTCTTCCTCCAACCAGAGTACCCCCACCAACCTCCTCGGCCGCCGACCACCTCCTCCTCTCTCGTCAACCATCCTCCTCTCCCCTATGCCAAAATCTTCGAAGCCCCTCCCCCCTCTCTTTCTTCTTCTTGCTCTGTTTTCTCTGCTACTCACACTCCAGATCTAAACACAGCATCACCATCTTTTTCCTTGGCTTTGTTGTATAACAAAACCACATCAACACCTCCCATTTCGTTACAACCTTCGTGCCGTACCCTAGCTTGCAGATCCTGTAGATTGCCTGGACTGTAAGGAGACGTCCTCTACAGGACCATCGCCTTCAGCTTAATTAGTGCGGCAACCCGCACCGTTGATGGCCTGATCGAACCATCGTTCTTGGAGGGGATGCAAGCCACCTATAGCAATGTGCCTCGTGAATCATTAACAGAGCTCCTTCTCCACCATACGCACCATCCACTGTACCTGCACCGCCGCCTCCACCACCATTCATCCGCGAGAGACACCCTCCCCAATGGGTCTGTCCGCCTCAAGCTCCTTGTCATCCCACCGCGCTCTACTGTCTCCGCCATCGCCGACCCAACCTCCCTCCCCCGCGATGAAGTTCCTCCCTTCGCCCCCCTCCCCCCAGGTCGCACCCCCCCCCCCCCCGTTTCCTTTTATTTTTTAAGGTTGATTAATCCTAACCGTTAGATAGTAGGTTGGTTAGATTAACTCATCCATATGGTTGAGTTTTATGAACTAAACTGACATAAGGTTATGGGTGTAAAACGGAGCATTATTGAAAGTCATGAGTGTAATTTATGATTATAGAAGGTATCTGGGTAATTACGAAGTTACTCAAGGTTATAGGTGTAAATATCCCTTATATTTATATCAGGTAAATAAAAAAAGAGAAGATATAGCAAAAGGTATGCTTTTTTTCCGCCGAATATCTTTGACTTTTGTGACAGCACCTTCTGAATACATAATGGTCGGACCCTCCGTATAGTGGAGCTTGATTTCGGAAAAGAATATATCTAAAATTCCCAATATATGTCCTGTAATATCGAATATAAAAAATTACATGTTTTTTTAATAAATTTACATAAAGGTCCCTCAAAGATGGTTACAATTCTAGTTGCACCTGTGCCTAAGTGCAGGGATGTGGTTCATGCGGCGATCGAGTTGGAGCGAGGCGTTTTTAGACACGTGGTGGAATCAGACGGATTTCGTTCAATTCAGATCCACGAGGAGCGGTGACAATGCGGCGCTGATCCATCTGATCAGGTCCATGTCACCTTCGGAGCGTCGCCGCCATATCTGCACGGCGGCGGCGCAATGCCTCTTCAATTCCTACCCTTGGCTTCCCACGTGGAAGAATGCGTACCGTCTGATCACGTCGCCCCGTTCCACGTGGGGAGGTAGAGTTGTATGTTCAATCCTATGGATCAATGCTAAAGTTGGGATCTGAGAAGGGATGATCTCTGTTTGGTCTGCAGGAGTGTACTCCGATGGGGATTTCATGGTGCACTTGGCTGGACTCGATGATAAGAGGGAATGGACGGCCAAGATCCTTCAGGATTTGGAAGATTCAAGATCCTTCTAATTACAAATAAAAGAAACAAGACCAAGGTATAAGATGCAGTACTTATTGTATTGATGGGAAAATTCTCTTGCACTTGCAAGAAGGGCTTGATTTTTTTGATTTGAGGCCTATGATGTTGTTCACGGCTTTGATTTTTTACTTATAACTAAGGAGGCAATCGGGGAGAGAGATGTTTCCGAATTCGATATGGTACTGAAGAACACGATTTTGATGGGTTTTTTTTCGTTTTTTAAGATTCACTCGTTTTCTTGTTCTTGCATTTCTATATGAGAAGAACACTCATATATAAGACCTTCTAGAAATATGTACTTCCATATGTAATTATTCTACGTCCTCAACGATAGCGACTGACCTCTCACACTAGTGGAAGAACTGCAGTACATAGGATGATTCAAAACCCTAGCCTATGAGAGTTTATATAGTACCCCCTTAGAGATGTATTTCCTAATTACAATACAAGTAGAGAGATTTCTAATCAATTGGGATATGGATGGATCTCCAAATCACAAGTCAATTAGAATCCAAATGGTTTCTATGATCATTCAAAATCCGGATGGACCCCTTTGATCAGCCAGAATCTCGATGGATCTTCAGATCAATTAGAATCCGGATGAATCTCTAATCAATAGGACTTAAGGCATATCAATTGAATCCTCGGATGGCAAAACTTCATAGTGGCATCCCACTTCACAGAACTACTGAGAATAACCGATATTGAGCAATATTTGTACTGGCTCACATGAACTGCTTTTATGAACATATCAGGGTGTTATATGTCGTAGCATCCTTCTCCACATTGATCTTCTTCTCAAAACGGACACATTAGGCACATCGCTTTCTATTGTACATCATATAACCCTCCAACAGATGGTCAATCCGAGTGTACCATTCAGATTACGAGCATGTGCCTTAAAATTGAAAGAATCATGGGTTAAACATTTTGCTTGCAGAATTCACCTATAATAATGGTTATCATGCTAGTATTGGCATGTCACCCTTTGAGGTATTAGATATATGTAGGTGTACCACTCTCTTGTGCCGATAAGAGATTGGAATAAAAAACCTCTATGACTCAGACAAAATCATGGAGAGACGAGAGGTTGTGAAGCTTCATCGAAAAAGACTGATAACTTCCCAGAGCCACCGGAAGAGTTATAGTGATACTATATGCAGAGACCTCAAGTTTAAGGTGGGTGATTTCTTCTTTCTGAAGGTTTCTCCTATGAAGGGAGTACAAAGATTTGGCTTGCGAATAAAGTTAGCACCCAAGTTTGTGGGTCAGTTTGAAATTATCCAGCATGTCGATAAAGCTGCAAACAGACTTCACTTTCTCATCTTTTCAGAATACACGATGTCTTTCCCGTATCAAAAGAGGGAGTATGTTAGGGATCCATAGCATATTATAAGTTATAATGATCTATAAGTTAAGTTGAGCCATACTTAACATATCTAGAAACTATTGCACAAATATTGGACAAAGATGTCAAGAAATTGAGAAATAAAGATGTGCCTCTTGTCAAAGTGTTGTAGTGAAGCCAAGATTTTGAAGAAGCTACATGGGAACCTGATCCATATATGATAGAAAAATATCCCTATCTGTTTGTGTAATAATATCATGTATTGATTTGTATACTCGACTTTAAATGAAAATAAGTTCAATCTCTTTAAGGTTTTAATGCCTTCCATCTTCTTTAAGGTTTTTATACCTTCATTGTAGGTCTCGAGGACGAGACTTTCTTTAAGGTTTTCATAATTGTAAAGCTTTAAAAATCAACTTCTTTGGATCCTATCGTGCATATGGATATTAGATCCATCTTCATGAGATGAATCCAATGGAACATTTTTCGTCTGATTCAGAAGTTGTTTCGAATTGTTATGGATTTTAGAAATAAAAGAGGTTAACCTCGATTAATCCTTCATTATCTCTTAATCACTATAATTAGCACTAAAAAATCTTTATACAAATAGATATTAAGCTTACTGATCATGGCTAAAGAATGTTAATAATAGGTTAGTAGATGGTACTTGTAGTTAATAATATTTAATTATTATCAGTACTAATTAATCGTGATTAGCGCTAATGTAGTGTACTTAGCGAGTATCCTTGGTCCTCCCATGATGCACGTGTTCATTGGCTAACCATATTTTGCTAAGATTGTCGCAATATATAGGGTAGCATGATCGTGTTGTACACCAATATCTCCAATCAAGCCATTCAATTAGATGTCTTCCTTCGTAAAATTTTTTCAATGTCATATATTTTGCATCTATAGTAGATAAAGTAACTGAAGGTTGTAAGATAATTTTCCAATTAATGACATAATTCCTCAAAGTAAAGACATAACCTTTCTTTGATCTCTCCTCACATCAACATCTGCAATACAGTCTGCATCTGAATATCCAACAATCCATTGTGTGTCACTTCTATAGATAATTCCAACATCTATATGATTCTTTTGGATATCAAAACATTTGCTTGATAGTTTGTCAGTGGTTCTTCCATGTATTTCAATGAATTTGCTAACAATGCTTTCAACACGAGTAAGATATGGTCTTGTGTATACCATGGCATGTAGGGAATGTGTACCATGTACTCTTTCTTTTCATTTGATTGACGTGCATGATGAACCTCATATCCACTTTTTTTATTTTTTTCATTTTGTCGGAAATCATTAATAAAACACATGTAGATAGTCATTACATCATTTTTATAAGAAATATATAAAAATATAAGAATGCATTACTTAGACTAAAAAATAAATGGATAAAATAAGAGGAAAAAAGATATATAAATATAAAAGAATGTATATACGTACATGTGATATTGTACCCTAGAGACCAAGTCAAACTGGCTTGGAAGATAAATAATTACATAGGTAAATGAAAAAAATAAGAAAAATAGCAAAATAGCAACAAATTGTACAATACTGACTTATAGATATTTGCCTAACTTCAAACAACACTATGCAGTTTATATCAACTCATTTTAACCCAATTATTTCTGTAACTTGTACAGAAAATGTATAGAAAAATATAAGAATTATTCAAAATGTGTTCAATAAATCAAGAAATTTAAATCCTTAATCCTAAAATGTGTGCATTTAAAAGACCCCATATCTTGAGAAAATGGTCTTCAAATAAGACCTACTCACCTAAAAGGTTTAACATAAAGAAGTACTCGAAACAAATAAATGTATGATGATTTCATTAGTGATTTTTGGGGTTTTGGCCTTCAATTATATTCATGTACACTTATATTTATGATTTCTAATAATTATTAAAATTTTAAGTATTCCCATGTTATTGCATCTCTTTGCAATAACATATAAACGAAAACAATTAAAGTCCGAGAAAACTTGAAGTAGAAAAAAATTATAATTTATGAGTAACCTATACTTTCGCATACTTCTAGCTTATTTATGCCCTGAAAAAATCAAATAAAATGATTTATATTATTGATATTTTAAAATAATATAATAAAATATTATATACTTAATTTATATAAAAAAATAGTAATTAAAATGAAATAATTAACGTTTATGTATATAATATCGATATTTATATTATTAAAAAGTATTACTACATACAAATTATAAATTTACAAAATTATCTTCTAGTAAAAGATTATTTAAAGAAACTTTTATCTTTTGACTTTTTCATTTAAGATTATTTTCTTATCATTATTTATTTTACAATTATTTAAGTATTTAATGTTTATCATTATTTATTTTACAATTATTTAAGTATTTAATATGTTTATGGGCTTACAGCAGAGTGCCATGTAAGGGTCTTCTATGTCAACCTAGGTCAATATTCCCCTTCCAGACTGCTCAACACCCTACCTTGTTGACCCTAGTCTATGGGATCAAATTTCTCCAAAATTTGACCGAATTTCGATCGATTTTTGGTTTCGTTAGGTGAACGAAACTCGACCAAAATAGAGCCCATATCGATCAAAATTTGGGGAGCCAAGTCAAAAATTGACTGAAATGATCGAAATTTTGGTTGATATACATCATTTCACAATCGTCTTTTTTTGCATCTAGTTCAGCTTTGTTGACCTTCCACACCCGTCGCACCTTGAGGTTATGATTGCATTTCAATCCGAGCTGCTTAGCTTATCCTCCACTTTGATTTTGTATACGAGTTCCATTTCTCGCCCTCTTTCCTTTTCTGTGCTCAATTTTGTGTTTTGATGTTGCCTTCATCACAAATCAAGCCCTTTATGAGTCGACCCTCCTAGTATTATCAAATTGATGATTGGAGCATAATTGCTCTAGTTAATACAGAGCTGATCCTCTACTGTAACAGCAGGGGTTGTAATGCAAAGGAGCCACAGGTAACCTTCGGGATATGCATCAGCCCTCTTCAACCCCCTCTGAAGGTCGTCCGTAATGATCCAACAGCTCTCCTGCATTACAACACCTACTCTCATGTTACAACAGATGATCCGCCCCCTAGTTGATAAGTTACATAGTCAAACCAAGCCATCTTTAGACAATTGCATGTGGACACTATGGGTTCTTAGAAATTACAAGATGACAGATATCCACTTCGACTGATTTCTAACCCTACTAAGGGTTGGGGTGTTAGTTTCCTGTCGTTTTTAAACATTTCTTGCTGTAGTCTTTTTAGGCTTGTGGTATGTGTCAAATGGCCTCATAATCTTTGATTTTTTTCTCATTATTCTCATATCTTATGTTTTTGGTTTATTTTCATTGGTTCATAGTAAATTTATTGTTTGTCCTAGAGATTAGGAATATTTGAGTTAGTGTAGAATAAAATTCTCATAATTAACCTATTAGTATATCTATACACAAAACTTTAGTTTTCAAAAAAAATATTGTTTTCATACTTAAATAAATAAGTATAAAAAAAGAATGTTTAAGTATGAACTCATTATAAAATAAAAATGTTTTTATTATATTTTTTTTAAAATTATATACCATAAAAAGAATAAAACATAAAAGCATTTTCATAAAAATGTAAAAAGACCTCAAAATAAAATACAAATTCATAAAATAAAAACAAAAGATATAAAATTTGCAAAGAAATAAAAATATATTAAACACATATCAACTCACTCCCATTTGTGTAAAAACAACATAAAAATCTAAAATAAAGGAAAACAAATAAAAATCATAAAATAAGGACAGCAAAAAGAAGAAGTTGCAAACCTAAATAGTTTAGCTAATCATTTCACATTCTACATGCTTCTATGTGGTTGACACTCCTACACTTGCACACTGTACACAGACATCTGACTTAAAAACGTACGTTTGTGGCATCGGTGCATGTATATTTACATGCATCTTGGTGCAAGTTTTCCGATCTCATAATATATATTTAGATATCTATATACACATATTTATATATATATATATATCTGTGTAATAAAAATACATAGATTCGGTAATATATGGATATCCGTATCAGTATCCACAAAGAAAAAGATAATCATCTTCATGAATATAATGATGGAAGGATACAGATGCATTTGTATGCACCAAGTTGGATTATATATACGTCTGATTTATTGCGGAAATCTGTTTGTGGGTCCTACTTCGTTGACCTTTTGATTTCCAGGTGCTCCGTTTAGGGGCCGGATCGTTTGCTGTAGACGACTCCTGCTGTAGTGCAGGGGATCATCGGATGGGGAATGGACGGGTCCTTGATAGGGGGCCGGGGATTGTGGGTCTCCTATCAGGTTCGTCCATTCTTCATCCAACGGATCTTCTGCGCTACAGTCAGGACCGTTCACAGCAGACGATCCGTGATACTTGGTTTATGCATCTTAATTCTATCCAGTTCGTTGGACTCTAATCTATTGTTGTTCGGGCCTGAGTATTCGATTCGGAGTTAGGTCTCACTTGCGGGTAGCACGTGACTTGTGGATTTTGACGCACATCAGTACTAGTGACACTTTTTTTCTAAAAAAAATTGTCAATATACTATTCATCGTTAAATATATAGGGATAATACTTGTTGTTGTGAAATTAATTTTTATTAGAATATTTACACCTGTAATCCTGAATGGTTTTGTATTTAGATAAGTAACTCTCGATAAATCACGAATTAAAGTTAGAATTTCGAAGAATGCTTAACCTTTACATGACATAACTATATGTTAAATTTCATATATTTTCTCCGTTAACTTGAACGGAAAATGTCAGATGCTGATTTTGCCCCTTAAAGACATCATATGTAAACAATATCATTCTCCATTCTCATACTCCTCCCAACCCAACTTCTTTGATCTGGCAATCGTTCTTTCCCTCCCAGGTATACCTTCATGCCTCCTTTTTTTTCTTCCTCGTCATCCTTTCCCCGTGCTCGGTTTCCTCTTCTTTTTGTTAGTCCTCAGTAAATCTTCCACCATCTGCTCTCTCTCCAGCTTGTCCCCCCCTCTCCCCGTCACCTAAATGCTCTATCAAGACATTTAATTTTAATATTTCTCGATTAGGATATCCATCGGCGAATTGTTTCTCGATCAATACATAAAAATAATATATAATATTATTTCAAAAATGATTGAATGTTTTATTATTAAATTTAATATATATAAATTTATTTGAAAAATGAGAATCTACAAATGATTTGTCGATTCTCATTTCTCAATAATTTTATATATTATTTTTAATGACAACAAATTTAAAAGTTTCCAAAATAATATTGATAGATCAACGGTACCTATCGACGAATCATTTATCGACCGAAGTCCTAATGAGGAAATTTAATATTAGATATTCTGATAGGAAATTTGAGTGATGAGATGCCCTATCACAAAAATTAATCCTCTATGTGAGACCCCGAATCTAACACAATAATCGCAATCCCCCACCCTGCATCTTTCGCTTCTTTCTCATACTCCATCAAACATCACATCAATCCAACCCCAATCTCCATCGCCGGATTATACCCGCACACTCACTCTTCCTTTAATCCTCCATCTGAGCTGAACCTCAATATTGAATTTTCTCATATGTAAGTGTATGTATGTGTGTATGCATGTGCATATGTGTGTGCATGTATATGTGTATGTGCGCGCGCGTATGCGTGCTTGTGCCTTGTGAGTTAATTAATGGACTAAAGCAACAAAGAGTTACGAGTGTTAAGACGGAGCATTATTTGTAGTTCTGAGAGTAGTTCGTGATTATTTAGGGTTATCTTTGTAAATAAGAAACTATTCAAAATTATAAATGTAAATATTTCTTTTTTATTATCGAACAAGAAGAAAAATATTTGAGGGGAGAAGGAAAAATAAGAAGAAAAGAAGCCAAGGAAGGGAGGATCATCTAGGATGTTCTCGTCTGGAGTCGATGCTCGAGGAAATGCCAAGATAGTCACCTTGATTACCTCTAATGACATCCAACGAACCTCGCCAAAGTTTACTGAAGGCTCGTCATTGCATGTGATGGGATCTCCCTGCTCATGTCACTGGACGATTGAAGAGAGGTTGGAGCTTGCTCTCGCAACTGGAGGATAATTATTTATGAAGGTGCAATGGGTTTATAATCCTTTTGGTTAGGTTTGCGACATGAGTGCTTGGATAGGGATCGTGGAGCGAAGGACCTGGAGCGGTTGGAGTTGGTTGGCAATTCATGTGTGAGCGTTGAGCTTTGACGAAGTGGGGGAAGTTCGTGGAGTCATGTGGTTATAGTTGATATCACGGTCATGCGAGGTGGCATAGAAAGAGTTGAGGAAGAGGAAGTTGACCCTAAAGTCAATGGGGAAGGATGACATGCTGCCTTGGTGGCCCAATAGAATGAGGGGTGTGGACTAGTCGCAAGTCATGCTGACTAATGTCAACCAACCTTGGTGATGTGGATAGCGATGAGGATGTTGGCAAATAAGAACACTCCATGTAGAGCTTTGATGAGAACACACATCAGTTGCAGAAAATTCAAGTAAAACAAAAAGAAGAAACTAAAAATAAAATAGTTAATTATTTTAAATAAAAATTCATTAAAATAAAATTTATAGATCTCAACGAGATATCCAATATTATTGATGAAGATCCCAAGACTAATAGAGGTCATGCAGATGAAGATATTAGTTATAAAATACACATAAATGTGAATAGTGTTGTATGGACAAAGTCCTTTTTTATCTTTTTTAATGATTTTCTACTTTTTTGGATTCTGATTGATATAAAAGGAATAAACAAAACAAAATATAAATAAATCAAAAGGAGAAAGTATGTATATGATGATTGGTGCAAGAATGTATGTGTATGATATACAATATGGTCCAATAACTCAAGTTTCACATATGAACTCTGATTCCTTTGAAATTCAGTATAGCTTATTAAGAGTACATTATTTTAAATGTAAATAGAATATCCTATGAGGTTGTATGAGATAGAAAAACAACTTTAAAAATTAGGGCTACTTAAACTAGGGTTTGGGTTTATTTTCAGCATTTTCAAGTTACTTTTTTTAGAAACTTTTAGGTATTTAGGTTAGTTATGTGTACATAATGGATTTGATTTCATGTAAATTGGATTTAAACAGGAATTTATTAAAAATCAAGAAGATTGTACAATATATACACACATGAATATATACATGTGAAATTCCTAAATTACTCTATTTTTTATTTCTCTCTTTTGGGCTTATTTGTTTGATAATAATGTAGATTTATCGTATTTTTATTGATTCAATGTTTTATATTGTTATATTATTTTATGTGATTTTTGTTTGTTTTTGCTCAAGAGAAACAAAATCGAATATAATGTAAATGTAGCACAGATTCATTAGAAAGTCTATCATCAAGAGTGAAGCTCAAAGAGATCATGAAATACACAAGCTTCGCCATGTTTTAAAATCTTACGAAAGGGCATTGGTGATGATCATGCAACCATGGATGTGGTGTTAGTGGATGGGGTAAGGAGAACGAAAATCGCCGTTGTATTTCTTAAAGCATAATGTGTTTTGATGTGGTTAAATTTAGGGGTGTTCAAAAATATCTGGGACGGTGAGTATTCGGTTTGACTCATTCATTTTGATCCCAAACTCTCGGATAGCCATTTAAAAATGATGGATCGGATACCCGCTATGCCATGACCTGTGTCCTATACAAAAAGACCTCATGGGTACCCATGGGTACTCAGTTAGAAGCTTCCGCTATCAAGTGATTCACATGGATCTAAATGGTTAGATACAAATATCAATATATATATATATGTTTGTGTGTGTTACATTATTCTTATCTATTTTAAAATAATATATATGGATGCGGATACAAAAATTGGTGAATTTGGAAATGTATTGTCAAATCGTTAAAAATGTATATCAGTATAAAATGGATGCAAATCGGATAGAAAAAATAATAGAATCAATATTGTAAAGACTGGATTAAATATATACATATGGGAGGGCACAAACATGATGATATTTGTATATGTATCTCTTTTGAAATCAAAATATATATGGATGTCAAAATTCGAATAAAAATATATGATAACGAATTGGATACGTTCTAAATCGATATACATACATCATAGCATCCAAACATGATGATAATGAATACATCTGAATATGAAATATATTGTGTGTGTCACAATAATCAAATGTGGTGATGATTAATACAACCACTTACGAATAGGAATATATACTTATAAATCATTTGTCATGGCGTTTTCTGGTTATATATTTACATCTCGTTTATTCGTATTTCATTCATTACGAGGATGGACCTATATAAATGTGTCATTATTGGATTTTATCTGATTTCATTTCTTCTAATTTCATATCAAATCTAATGTCCGGACAAATCAAATAATGAAGTGTCCAAAAAAATATGCGAGTTTCAAAATTGATATATAAAATTTATGGAAAAAATTTATTTATTTATTTATTATTATCCCTTTTGTATATTTATTTATTAGATGAGAAATTACCTTTTGATAAAGGCGGTATCCCTCGGGTATCCATGGGTACCCAACATCCATTGACAATAATCGGGTATCTGTTACAATTGGGTACCCGCTAGAATGATGTGGGTCAATTTGTAACATGATAACAACGGGGCGGGGCGGATCATGATCAAATGAAGTCAATACCCGCCCATGGACACCCCTAATTAAATTAGCTGAATAAGAGTTAAATTGATGGCAAGGATTATAGTGCAAGATGAAGTAAGATTACTGGAATAATGGTGTAATTACAACTATTTTAAGGGTTTTCATGTAAAGTTTGTAGGAATCATGTATAAAAATCCTATGCAATAAAAATAGAGATACACAAAAATGACTAAGTGAAGAACTAAACTAAACCATGCTTCTGGTCAACAAAGTCAAAACATGATAGGCTAATTCGTAATTTAATCAATTATGTGTACTCACTACAACAAAAATGAGGTATAATGACAGTTTTTTTCAAAATCCGTCACTAAATTAGCCGTTATTAGATATATATATAAGGATGATACTATTCGTTGCGAAATGAGTTTTCGTACTCCAAATTAGCGACGAATATCATATATGTCGTTATATCGTTAGCAGGGGTTCACATAGCGATGCTTATCCGTTGCTATTTTCAAAATATCAACTAATCGTCGTTATTTTTTTAGTTCAAAATTTAGCGACGATTAATTAAAAGTTTGAAAAATAACAACGAATAAGCATCGTTATGTTGACCGTTGCTAATTATATAACAACATATATGATATCCATAGTTAATTTCGAGTACGAAAAATCATTTCGCAATGAATAATATCGTCATTATATATTTAATAACGGCTAATTTAGTGCCGGATTTTGAAAAAAACCGTTACTATAGCTCAAATTTTTTTAGTGACTAAGTGTGTATATTGTATGTATGCATATGTATGTTTCCATATATATATATGTATAAGTATTTGTGTATATAAGTGATATACACATACATTGCTATATCTGTGCATATATGTCAAGAAATTGTTGAATGGTCAATTATAGTTAGACAGAACATCTTACCATGATAAAAGTGGATTTCATCATTTAATATTATATTGTATGTTATGTTCTTTATCTTTAAATTAATTTTAGGCTTTATACCACAATTATAAACATGCCCGAAAGATATAGTAGTTCAACTCTTTTGTTCTTCAACGATTATATATAATAAACGGTCAAATATGATACGGAGAAATTTTCTTCTTGAATAGAATATTTATATCCTTTCGTTCTTTTTTATAGAAGCGAAGAAAGATAGAAGAAAAAACATCTTAATTTGACATTGATAGTCGCTTGTGTATATCTATATCACCGTCGATGAAATAGAAGAATATTTTCCTCAAAAAAATTAATGAATATTTTCAGAAACACAAGGCTGTCATTGAATATGTTTTCATATATGGTTCAAAAATAATTGTTTATCTTCAAGATTTGGAACCCATATGACCGAGTCCAAGGAAGACCAATTAAACAATTTGTGCAAATCAAATAATAATAATAATTGTAAGCACTAACTAAAAAACCATAAAAAATGTGAAGTTGGGCATTAAATTGGGATTATTTAGAATGACATTACCGATCTTGAGCATGTCACCTATAAGATAAAAAAATTTAATATATAGTACTGCATAAAACAATTTCTCGAAATTGAAGGAAACTAGGGTGCATACACGCGCTTCGCAGCGTGAGAACTTTTTTTAGGTATTCTATGAAATTAAAAGGCAATAATATAAAAATATATTAGAAACATTATATGAAGAATATGTTGAATATATTGCGAAGAAATTTTGCTGGTCCGAAAGGTACATTTTTTTAAATAGTATGCATCATTTTCATAACTGAAAAGATAATGGTATCTTCAACAAATAGTAGATAATAGAATTAAAATAAGAGCAAAGTAATAAAAGTTCAAATACACAAATGAAGTAAAGGAAAATTTAGTTGTAAAAAGCATACTTAGTTTTTTATCCCTTGGTCCCACTATAGTTGTTATTTATTAAATTTAGGGATATCTATTTTTAAAAAAACAAAATTCATTATATTTTTTTATTATTTATCTTATATATAACTTATGTACAATAAATATATTTTATTATATACATACTAATAATTTTTAATTTTCATTTTATTATTATATATTTATGTTTATAATATATCTTTATATATAATATTAAGAAAGCGTGTTATATATATTAAGATAATAATTTCAATAGATCCCACGGTTCATATTTATTTATTTGCAGATTCTATCATCTCATTTTCATGGAATAGACATTTTATAACATATTGACTTTGAAAAAAATTCATATATTAATTAAATATACAGATTATTTGTAGTTTTGTATTTTCAAATTTAAAGATAGAGTTATTTCCATTTTTTTAAAAGATACGGGTATAAACAAAGTTATAAACAAAGTATATTTTTTATACCTTAACGATCTTAATATTTGTAAAAATATTAAAGTATGTTCTCATGTAAAATGTCTCATATTTTGGTGTTAAAAAAGGTATTGAGAATAAATATATTAATGCTTCAAATTGAATTTCGAAGAAATATTTTTCCGTACATACTTAAATGGTGAAATGATGTATTTTACTATAATACAATAAACTACAAATGGTTTACAATAAACTAATACTTTTAAATAAAAATGAAAAGTGAATAAAATATTTGTAATAAATTAATCAAAACCCAAAAGCAGCAACTTTACATAAAATAACTATTAATTGATGATTCTATCATTAAGCAATTTGCATATACCATAATATGTAACCACCAAGAAATTAAGAAGACAATATTTATATATATATAAGATTACTAAATAAATATGTGTTATTCATATAAATTTTTTTATGGATTTATTTGAATTTTTATGGATTTTAAATGTTAATATGTAATTTTCATTTTTTATTTGTTGAAAAGAAAATGAGCTTAATTTTTATAACTATTTCAATATAGTATAAAGTGAGTAATATATATTTGTAGTTACTTTTTTAATTTTTTTATTAACATAAACATAAATTCTAAGCAAACTTGTGTAATATCAATGATTGGTAGGGGTATTGTTGTAAAAACTCCATAGTCAAAAGAAGGAGGGATGAGGAGTCTATTTATAGTAAAAAGAGGAGGGAATGGGAGAGATCAAGTGCGTTAGTGCATGAATAGAAAGAGAGAATATAGCGGCGGGACAAAGGAGGCGTGGGAGATGAAACACGGAGAAAGGAGGGCAATTGAGATATCCACGTGGTGTTGGGAAAAGGAGAAGCGGGAATGAGGCAGGAAGAGGTTGTCTCACGTGTCACCTAATAGTAAGTAAAAAAGTATAGATAGATATCTTGATTAATAGAATATTGTAAAATATTTTAGTGAATTGAGAAAAAACACAAAATCTTAATTTAATGTCATACGTGCATAGAAAATTAACAGATAAACAATCATATAAAACATTCATGAAAATGATCTTGGGGAAAACTCTTTAAGACGAATGACCATTTATGATATCAAATGCGAGAGAGCATGCTCAAATTCAATTTATATTACTAAGACCTTGTAAATGCATAAAAAAATAAATGCACGTTCAAAGAAATAGGCAAGGATAAAAAAATTCATAGAACATTATATATATATATATATATTATTAAAAAAATGAGTAATTTTATTACTGGAGCATATGAAATAATTAGTTTATTACTGGAGCACACACAATTAGACCATATTTCCTAATGTTTCTTTAAAATAAAACAACGTTAACCCATAACAGAGAAACAACTATTCCATAAAACAAATGGTATAAATGATAAATTTTGAAATAATAGAGAGCAAACGTATAACTCAGACAATACTAACCAAAATAAATTATCTGCAACAAAACTATTTAATATATTTCTTCATGTTCATTAAATTTAAGTGACATTAATACATAATGTATAAATAACTATTCCACACAAATGGTATAAACGATAACTTTTGAAACAAAATAGAGCAAACGTGTAACACAAATTACATCAAAACACGTAGATGCCAATGTAGACAAAAAAATAATCCAAATCAAGATCAAAGCATGGAGAGCTAGATAGCAATAACATTAAATTCAGAAACAATGTGAAAACAGTGAATCCAAAAACATTGAACACTTTAAAAAACAATAAAGTAATTAAGAGCATGTTAGTAGAGGCTTACCATCTACCCAATTTTACAACATAGATTCTGAAAATCAATATTTGTACATTATTGTTTTTTCAAATTAACGCAACTAACATAAGGGAACATTATAAAAAAAGGAAATTTAAAAAAATGGATGAATAATGGAAGCCTAGCTGCAGATAAATTTGTAGAAAACACGTCGCTTGCCAACGTACAAACTAATATCAAAGAAACAGAATGGACACACAAGTAAACTTTATTAAAGTGGTTAAAACAAATTATATTGTTAAACCATAATAACATAAGTAACTTGAAATAAGACTCATTCGAACCTCAAAAACTCCAAATTCAATTCATCTAGATCAAGATGAAAGAGACAACAATTCTATTACTTTTTCAAATTAACGTCATCTAATGCAAGAGAACATTGCTAAAAAAGATAATAAAAAATAAAATGGATGAATAATAGAAGCTTAGATGAAGACAAAGTTGCAGAAAACACACACCTGCTACCATGTAAACAAACAGCAAATAAATATAATGGATATGCGAAAAAACTTTATTAGATGGACTAAAACCAAGTATAGTATCAAACCATAAGAACAAAAGTAACTTGTAAAACAAATCATTCGCGTCTCAATATTGTAGACGTTTGATTTAAATATGTTGAAGCAAGACTACGTAATTTTCTTACTAATATTAATTTAAAATAAAAAACACTAACCCATAACACAAAACCAACTGCTAAATAACCCAAACAGGAAAAAGTAGTTTTTGAAACAATATACAGGAAACATATAGAACAAATATCAACAAAGCACTTTTGATATCGAGCAGTATACAGGGGAAGCAAGACTATTTAATTTTTTTTACTAATATTAATTTAAATAAAAATATAGCTGAGGCGAATAGGCGGGGTAGAGAGGCTCCTCCTTGGATAGCCGATGCAGTCTTTTCTTGATCATATGTGGTATTCGTCAATATCTTGGTCATCTGACCAAGGAGCATCACGTTGGCTTTGAAGCAGCTGCATGGTACTGGCATTTTGTAGACGTGGTTCCAACTGCTAAGTAACCCAAATAGCAGGAAAAAGTAGATTTTGAAACAATATACATGAAACATATAGAACAAATACCAACAAATCACTTTTGATGTCAAGCAATATACAGGAAACATACAGAACAAATATCAACAAAGAACTTTGTTGGCAAGACAACTACAATGATTTAAGAAATCCATCAATCCAGATAGACCTAGATGACAGAAACAATGACTGAAGAAACAATATACATGCGACAGATTAAGATAAATAGGATTATGTTTACATAGACGTTTCTTAAAAACAATAAAAATACATGCATTTTGATAGTCCACGGAATTATAAAACTCTACGCATCATATTAGAAAAGGACATTATTAGTGAAAACAAAAAAACATGGGGAAAAAGTAGAATGTAATTTGCTAGTCAATCACAGGTACCTGCAACCAAAGATGAAACGAAAGTGGCTATGACAAATCTGAACAAAGAGTGAAACAACCCCTATCTCCATCCAAAAAGAAAGGGATTATACTCGTACCTGCAACAAATGACAAGATCGCAGCCCGGAAAGAAAGCACAACGGGGAAGAATAATCATCCGAGAGTAAAGGGGGAGAAGGGAGACTGGTCGGACGAAAATAGAAGAAGAGAATGGAGCCTGACCGTAAGAGGAAACATCATCTATGGAATAACCGACGGAGAAAGAGAGGAGAAATCGATGTGACTAAAAAAGGTAAAAGCTAAAGATAGTAAATGGACACCGGGCATACACGTAGAGAATGGAAAATGAAGACGCGTCAAGATTGCGTGAAGAGCGGCGGGATTGCATGATGAGCGGGAGTTAAAACCGCAGGGAGAGAGGAGGAAAATTGAAGACACGTGGCAAGAGGCTGAGATGAAACCCACTAATAGTAGGTATATAGATGATTGATCTGTTCTTTACATGTCCAAAGGCAAGAACCATCTAGAGGGTTCGTATGTAAGGAAAATAAGTTGTGTCCACGGAACTATAACCATAGATGTGGGGCTTTTGGTCACGGAATTGAGCTCTGGTCACAGCACTTCGTGACATGTAGCCGTAGCTACAAGTCTCTCCACGAGAGTTCTTTGACCATGAATATGTCATGGCCACTACAAGTAGCCACAGAAGTTGAAGTGATTGTATTATAACATTTAAATCTTTGAAGACTTTGTCTACAGAATTGTAGCTACGAAAAACTAGTGGCCACATAATTATCGTGATCACAAGTTTCCGTAGCCATATTCTGTGGCCACAACTCATTTTTCTTGTAGTGGTAGAGGTATCATGAGGAGCTCAAGGTTGCGATCAAGAAGGCGACGATCAAGGAGAAGTTTTTCTTCTGCTTCGTAGAGGCGATACGTGTGATGCACCATCCTTCAAGGATGCTACAAACACCAATGTCCAACAGTTCCGAAAATATCCAATACTCGGTAAATCTGTCTCAAGCACATTACATCCACATTCGAAATATAAATAGCAAAAAGATAACGATAAAATGAAGGGGCGTGTGTGCGTGGGTGTGGGTGTGACGAAAGATTTATGAATATATTAGTATATTTGACAAAAAAATGATTTTTATAATAAGGATGATATATTTTACAAAACTGTATGATCATCATTGTTTTACAATATGCATATTAAATTTACAAATTGTTACACAATTTACAAATTTAACAGTGGTTTTCAGAATTTCAGGAAAGACACACCTCATTGGAAGGGCCTCTTATATATGTGTGTCTGCGTGTAAAACAAAAATAATATGCTCTCAGAAATCTCTATCTATAATGCCTCTCACAAAGCAAAAATTGTAAATATTATAAGGAGCGGCTCAAAACTAACACACCATGTCTTGTGCAAGCATGTTGGTGAAAACTTGAACTGTTACCACCACTACTTCTGTGGTTAGGTTTCTCAGGTAGGGATTAGAATTGGGTTGGGCCAGCCCAAAGCTCGTTTAACGACCCCGTTTCCCGGGCCATCGGATCCTCCCATATCCGGATCTGGTTACTCAACAATAATTTATTCAGCAATCACAACTAACATTCAGAAATAGACTGCAAATAAAAATACTCAGAAGAAAGTATTTCAACACTTTTCCATTCATAAAATAAAGTTCAGATAATACACTGTACCACTATAACCATTTACATGTACATCATCTTAAAAGGGAAATATACAAAAGATTACTAACTACCTTAAAGAAAGTAAAGCTACTGTGGCTGGCTGGATGTCTAGTATGTAAGCTGGATGATTTTTTTTAGAGTCTTTGCGATGGCTCACCGATACCTGTTGGGTTTTCCTAAATCATAGGATAAAAATTAGCGAATGCTAAGTAACGAAGAAAAGAAAAACAAACAAATTGTGTAATTTTTCAAAACATGATATCACAAAAATTTCATTTCTTTTCATTAATTTAAGTCATATTCCTTTCTATTCCACATCAGGGATTAGTCCAGGGGAACCCTACCCTTCTTGGACTCCGAAGCTGTGGATGCTTCAGGATTGGAGATTGTGTTGATCTTAGTAAGCTTATGCTGTCGCACGTCGCCTCAACCAATCCTCCAATACTACCCTGACAATTTCCTTTTCATTTATTAAACAGGGTCTCAACCCTTAGCCTGGAAAAACAAAAGAGCACACCGTCCTCGAGGACTCGATTGCCTAAAACCTCAGGCTAACATTTAATCATATAACCTAGCGGCTTTAAATACATGTTATCGTGACCCAGCCGCTATTGAACCACCCGTGCCTCCACATGGCACGACCACATCTTCCGTCGTTCCAACCCGAATATATTGGCTCCCGGTACCACGCGTTGCAAAATCTTCATTTCGTGCGCACTTATCATAACAGGACAACCGTGTGCCACCTAGGTAGGGAAACGCCAATACGGGTTCCTTCCGACAAACCTACAGGTTGAATGCCCGACCTGTAGTTCTACTCCCAGTCATCCTTAACGTGACACTTCAGGATCTATCTCAAATCACACCAATTCAAATGATGTAATTCTTTCGTTAAGTCTTTGATTTTCATAAACCGCAATACTTAGTATCGACTCACATATATATTATTCATAACCATATGTATACTCCTATTTATGCCTATTTTAACTCCCAAACCCTAACTTTCAGAGCCAACGCATCAATTTGATGCGTAAATCTTATTTTAGTGGGAATCACAAAGCAATTCTTCAGACTTTTTCAAAAATAACCAAAATTAGGGTTCTTCATAGCAAAGAACACAAAATCAAGAATTTCAATAATTTCGTATGAAAACCCAACAGCAAAAGGAAGGATTTCATTACCTAATCGAGTTCTCTCTCGTGTATGTAAGGCTTTGTCGAGTTTCGTTTTTAGAAAGGCTATTTTAAGGCTGCTGAAAAGATCGAATTTCATTTTTCGTATCAAAACGCTAAGAACATGTTAAGAACGCGAAGAACGAACGAAGAACGCGAGGAACGCGAAGAACACGAAGAATGTCAAGAACATATTTTCTCTTAAAATTTCGGCAGAGTTTCCCCTTATATCGGGACATATTTCTCGGAAAATTTCGGCAGAGTTTCCCCTTATATCGGGACATATTTCTCAGAAAATTTCAGCAGAGTTTCCCCTTATATCGGGAAATATTTCAAAATAAAAACGAAAAGAGTTTCCTCTATAAAATCAATCGAGAGAAAAATAACAATGAAACTAAAAAAATATACTCAACAACAAGAGATGAAGAACCGGTAGACACCACACATCTTAAGTGAGTGAACGTGTGACGAATCACAGGGTCACTGACGTGCCTAGCCGCCCGCACCTAAGTAGGGTATTACACAGATTTCTCCATCAAAATAACTATAAAAGCATAATACGAAGAATAAAAACATAAACGATGGAGAATTGGTAGATACCACGCGTCTTAGATGAGTGAACGTGTGACGAATCACAGGGTCACTGACGTACGTAGCCGCTCGCACCTAAGTAGAGTGTTACACAGATTTCTCCTCGAACCACAACAGGAAAACGAATCGGAAAGAAATATGAATCAAAAAACAAAACTTCGAAGAACAAGAGTATGAATTGAAAGCCTAGCTTACGAAGCAACTAAGAGAGGATCATACCTTTCTCCTCCTCGTTTTTCCGGCAGCGCTTCGCTAGCGCTTCTCCCTCGCCTCCCACTCCTCCTCCCAACCTCTCGACCCTAGCCCTTGGGGTGGTGGTGTTAGTGGAAGTTGTAGAGAATGAATGGGTAGGGGGTCTATTTATAGGCCCCAGAAAACCACTAACCATGGTTAGAAAACCATGGTTTAGACCTTAACCATGGTTTAGCGGACCATGATTTTGGCCCATGGTTTTAGCCAAAACTTATCCCAAACTTGGAGCCTAAGTTAGAACATTCTAGAGGATTCTAGATTCGCCAATGACGCTTAATTAACACTAATCGTGATTAACTTTCACTAATCGCGATTTAACTTTCGTGGCTTACGCTTATCTTTTGTTAACTATTGATTAGTGTTTACTAATGATTATTAGCGGCTTTCAATCGTCATTAATTTCTTTAATCATGTTTAATTAGTATTAATGACAGTTATTATGGATTAATGACTTCTTTTTCTTCGGAAAATCATAACAATTCGAAACGAATTCCGATTCACACGAAACAAATTTCATTGGTTTTCTCTTGACGAGCCGGATCTTATTATATAGGATCCGAGATATACCAAGTTCAAGGCTTTACAGCTCGGCTCAGCTCAAGCCCGAAACCATATTAGGTCACGCTTGGGCTGACATTTTTGGCCTATTTTTTAATTGGGTCGAGCTTGGGCTTGACTTGACCCATCCCATTTAGCTGGAAATCCCATCCCATTTGGATCCCGAAATATGGCCCAGTCTGATAGGAGGCATGAAGCCTGGCACACTAGCCCGATTGAGGGCCCAAAATCAACCCATGACGAGCCTTAGCTAGGGTATTTCCATTCCCCTCCCCTCCGACTCTCTGAACGAGCCCCCCCCCCCCCCCCCCCGAACAACTCCCTCTTCTCATCCTAGCCACTGCCTCTCCACCCATACGGGCCATACCCAACCGCCTCCGCTGCATGGAGCGACAACAGTCTCCACCGGATCGTCGCCTCTCCCCTCTTCTCACCCTCCGTGACCTCTCAACCAGCAGTTGCATGGGTTCATTTTTTTCTCACTCCTTTCCAATTTCCTGCCTTAGTATTGGAGATGTTTGATACTATGATTATAGTAGGTTTATAGTTGGTTGTTAATGCTATAAAGTTGTCTATCACTCTTATGATATTGCTAATTCAAATTTCTCAGATGAGAAGACAATTATTTTCTTAGTTAAGTAGACAACCAATAGGACCATCAATCTAATAATCTAACATAGATTATAAATTTAGATGTCGGACACCAATCAATACCCACACAAGCAACCCCAATTGGAAGAGAATCTCCCAATGGTACCATTGGAAGAACCTTCGGAATTTGATGAAGCTGTGCCTGCAAAGAAATGTGGAAGAAAGAAATGTGGAAGACAGTTAACATCATGGGTTTGGAAACATGTCGTGAAAATCATGTTGGTAGACGAAAGAAGAATGTACAAATATAATTACTATAAAGCACAATTATCTTGCAAGATAAAAATGGGACAAGTCATCTAGATCAACATTTTAACCTCGTTTATCCATATTATAACAAACAATCAAAGTCCCATAGCCATCAGATACTATGCATATGTTGTGATTAAATTCGTGGAAAACACAAGGATTATCCAATAATATAGAGATAAAAAAACAAATCCACAACTTATAACAAAATATACAATCAAAATCAATGGTCAAGTGAGTTTGCAGGAATGGAAATTGTATAAACACATGGATCGACCTAGGCCCAACTGGTATCCCAGATTACATGGGTCAGGCTTGAGCTTGGGCTGCCAAAAATAAAAAATAGCGGATCTAAGCCACCCAAAAGCTCGAAAAAATAAATGGGCAGGGTTGGGCTCTATAGGGTCCGATCCAGGCCCATATTCATTCTCATTCTCAGGTACATCTGTTGGGTCCATACATAAGGTTGACGAGTAATTTCTTACGAATGGTGCCAACGCTAACCTCTAGTTCGAAAGGTAATAAAAGAGTGTGCAAGAGCTCATAGGGATATACACCCACTCCCTCCAAAGAGAGCATCTACAAGACACAACTCAACTCACACTGGAGCACACGTCCAACAGATGTATCAAATTCTTTAATTATTACTCATGTGCAATAAATCGTCGTCAAATGCCCAAGTCCGCTACTCATTGGTAAAAGTCCTTAATGATGTAGGGCATGAGTCAGGATTCTCGAAGTATTGCCCATCTCATCATAACAAACTCAGGGAAAAATCATCAAGGATCTCTATTTTTCTCCGGATATAAGAAACTGATTTGTCATCCTTCTCCTTCAATAACCACATTCCAGAACTCCCCTCATAGTGCTAGACTATTGAAAGCCCATTAGTGTCGTCAAACACCAACTACTATCTAAGTACTAGTTCTACGTATGAAAGTGAATCTTGGACTACCAATCATGCTACTCGACATCAAACGCAATCGAGCAGACCCCAAAATAAAACATCGGGCACCAAGCCCAACACATCGTCAGACACCAAGTCCAACACATCACCTAACTTGACCAACAGTGTCGCAACCATCTAAGTTTTTCGTCCATTGTCTAGAGTGCATGCACATCCTTTGCAGCACCTATCTCCATCTACCTACACACAAGAAACACATGTCGTGTGGCCGCGCCTCCGTGTTGTCAAAATGAAATGAATATAAAAACGAGGAATGAGGGGTGCAAATGTTATAAAAATATTTATTAACCAAACCTCGGTTTGAAGAAACCATAGTTTGGTTCATCTAATAGAATGGTGAAGAACATAAGAACACATGTATGATCGCAAGAAAAGGGGAATAAGTGTACTTGTTGAAACTCGGAGGGGCACATCTGCAAAATAAATTCAAAATTAATTAAGGGAAAATAATTTTCTTACTTTTATTTCTTTGATCGTGGAAATCAACTAATAGTCTAATATTCATTGTCACATCATCCTTGGTTAAATGCATAACTATGATTATTTTTTATCGCAAAACACTTTATTCTTAAAAATCGCAACAAATATCATTTATGCTGCTAAATCCCTAGCAAAGAATAACATGCATAGGTTATTTATTAACTTTTTTAATCATTGTTAAAATTGAACATTATTATTACAAAATTTAAAGAAAAATCAACTAACAAGTCACGTCTTATTGATCTTTAGCAATGAAATTTTTTTCTGCACAAAATCCCGTCATATAATGATCAAAGGGAAAAGTTTATATCAAACAGAAGGCAAGCGGGCAACAAACTGCGCCGCTAGTCCTTTTTGAATTGCAAAGCCAATCCTTTTAAACACTACATCCATAGATTTGGTGTCCATCACATTACTGTTCATTACTTTTTGGATCATCTTTAAAAGCTCAATAGCTTTCGGTACTAGGAAGCCAAATGTGTCAAAACCAAAGGGGATGAAGACATGTTGATTCTCCGTGCAAGCTTTCTCATGTTTCACCACTTTTGCTAAAGAATCTTTAGCATTATATCAATTTAAATATCGTAAAATTTATCAACTAGATTACAAATATCGAGAGAGGGCGGGAAAAAAAGAAGATTTTTCAAATATAAATATCAAGTAATAAATAAAGATGGTGGAACCACACAAAGGCAAAGAAAGAACATCGGCCGGCAGAAAAGGACATGATAACATCTCAAACAATCACATATATATAAGCTTATCAAAATCTACATCTTCTCCACATTATCAAATTCTTCCAAAAGTTGACATTCCCTTCCCTTTTCTCCTCCTTCCTCCTCTTCCTCATCCTCACCACAGTCCTCGCCATAATATCATGGACGCCTCGCGAGAGGAGACCGATTCTTCCGACGATATCTCAGCAAGCACCGGCGGAGCAACGATCGCGCGGTCGTACGATTGCATATATTGCAAGAGGGGGTTCACCACCGCGCAAGCGCTCGGTGGCCACATGAACATACATCGAAAGGATCGTGCCAGGGATCGCGACATCCTCCCAGTGTCTTTGAAGCCATTCCTCCCTCCCACCGGATCCCCATCCATGGCTACGATCCGAGACGAGAAGGAGCACAGGAAGGACGAGATGGATCCTCGTAAGGTGAGGGAGCTAGCACAGTACGGGAAGGAGTTGCAGCTGGGGATCAACACCGATATCAATGACGACGATGACGACGACGACGACAAAGATGGGAAGGGTAAGGTAGACTTGAACCTCGGTCTTCGTTAATTAATACGCGTATATGTTAATTAATACGTACTTAATATTGTGTATACATTATATCAATTCTTATTACCAATCCTCACGTTATTACACCTTCTATTAGAATTGGTGTAATTGGTATATATATGTACACATATATATACAAAAATACGTAAGAAGTAGAGGTTGTCGGATTGTATTTGATAATTACTCTTTTTTTTTGTACGTCAGTTTGCTGCTTTTATTTATTTTATTTGATCATGCAATGTTGTAATTATCAGTGTTTATATATTATCATGGAAATGCGAGTCTTTCATCGTGAAGAAAATCCATGCATTATTATAATACTTTGTGTCAAGAAATTACGCATTTTGAGTGAAAATAATTTCCAAAATATGACCAATAATCGGAGCTGCAAAGCACCACAAGATGGAGCATTATCCGCGAGATTTTTTTTAATAGTAGGTCCGGTAATTTCGAAGGTCCGGAACGTTCCCGCTGAGATTCTCCATTATCCACGAGATTATCGTGTAAATTAGAAGAGATGGTAATGTGTTGATTAGTCTAATCAACTGGTTTAGTGCTCTACACATCTTTGCATCGAATGGGATTAAATGCTCCGCACATCATCATGATGGCCTTCGTGGAAAACATTAGTGGGATAATTACGTCAAGAAAAAAGATTATAGAAATCGAACATCATGATGTGGGTAATTAGATTGTTAGATTATGCATTAACCTTAATCCGGTAATCCATATTAGACTAGTCTAAAAGACTAAACCTAAAGTGATTATGATGTCTGTGGTCGCTAATTGCATGTTATTGTGTCGGTCAGTTCGGTGATTGAGCAGTATGCCTACCACCCAAACAAATATAGTCCCGAACTCTTACGATCATCATGCTCAAATAATGATGACCTTCATGCATTTTCGTACATTCATGCGATTTTGCATGGTACGGATCCACAAAAAGTGCAAAATCACGTGAACCGCTCGATCAAATGGGTACTGCAGAGTCTGTTGGGCTCCCCATTGCAGCAGACGATCTATTTCCTCGACCGCATCTGCTCTTTTCGATTCCAAAATGAACTATTGAAGATCGATCATGCTCCTGCTTAGATCCAAAAAAAGGTTATTTTCTAGATTAGTGCAAGGTTAACTCAAAAAAATTCGATTTATTGGATTAAGATGGAGATTAACTTTTTTCATTAGAATAAAGGCTATGTATGTCCAAGTTAAAGTTTCTTAAGTATGAGTGTCATAACCTCAATTAAGGCGTGGATACCACTAATCAAAGAAAATTAGTTTTGATATCTTCAATTTCGTCTCATTATATTGTCTTCTTCTATGTCATCAATGCCTACATATGGAGAGTTTTACGAGTTCAGATCCCACAGATTACGGATAAAGCGTCATCACTAACCACGTACTAATTGCTGATTAAGATGGGGATTAAAGATGAGCGGAGTTTGAATCGACTGCCTTTGATGCAAATGGACGAGTCTCGATCTTCGCTCACTTTTACGTTTTCTTTCATGATTCAGATCCTCTGCGGTACTGCAGAGGTCTGCTATAAAATCGTGGAGCACTTGAGCCGTTCGATTTTGATTGAACGATTCACACGATTTCGGTGTTTTTGCGGATCCTTACTAGGAAAATTCGTGCAAATCGCTCGATCAAGATCGAAAAGCTCGAGTGCTCCACGATTTTACAACAGAACTCCGCTCTCTTTCTTTCAATCTCGATAAAATTGAAGTATAGTCACTCGCATTACAAGATAAATATCGTGTAGCTTTGTAGTTGTTGAACCTTCAACAACATAATCAATGTCAATCATAAGTTGGACAAATATTATGGCAACGAATTTTTTTTCATTTTTGAAATAACTCGGTTATAGATTGAGTTAGATTATAATACTGGGTGCAAATTGTTTATTTTATGATAATATTATTAATCAAAAAAATAAATATAATCATAATAGAATTAAATATAAATTGTACAAATATTTAAAAAAATGTGCTGCAACAATAATCTTTGTCATTAGATTATATAAATTGTGGCAAAAAACCCTCCCGCTTCTGGAAATTTAACAGTCATATAAAATTCGTTATCAAACATGTGGTAGATAAAGAATTGCAGCGACAATGTGTTTGTTGCCATTAGCAATGCGAATTTTATTATATGTAATACCTAAAAAATTATAGTTAAACTTAAAGTATCTATTTTACTTTGTGATGTATATGAAATTATGGTTCATTGCAAAAGAAATAAATCAACGGCAATTTTTGTGTCATCACAATTCTCGCGATATCGCCAAAAACTTATGTGGTCCCTTTTTTCTCCAAATAAAATCCTTCGTATCGATATATCTATGATATCGACTTGACCTTTCATAGACAAGGACATAATGACACGTCCATAATATCGACGTTTAATGTCTACTCTTGATTCAATACACATCCCTACTTTTTAACAAAGCATCGCTACGATACTTCTTTCGGTATTGATTACTTTCAACGTCATTGCGACCACTGAACTCCGTACTTTTTAAATTTATTTTTCCAATTACTTGTTCCTAAAGAATGATCATGCCATAACCTTTGCAAGCCACCTTGAGTTATGAGCATACCAATGAAATGATTGCTAATGAGACTTGCAATACTCTTATTCCATGACAAGGGGGTTCATCTCAAAATAAGTAACGCCAGAATAAGATGATCACATCATAGTTACATCATCCATTATTTCTCTGTCTACATGCACTTATTCCTTTCTTATATATCAAGTCAAAACACGTATATATTGCAACTTCGCCACAAGACTTCAAACACGATATCATGCATTTCATAACGGATTATAACGCAAGCTCCACATCCAACAAATGAAAAGATGGCAAGAGACATGTGAAAGTTGAATAGGAAGAACATGATGGCGATTGCGATTCCATCAGGACGTGGTCGGATACCTTTTCGAAACCTATCGAAGCATTTAAGCACCAGCCTACTATCAGAATGCAAACAGCAGAATTACTCACAGCAGCAGTTCTTTGTATAAAGAATACATTGAGAGCATCTGCATAAATGCTCTGCCTCAGGTCCACATGTCGCTTCTCATATATTCAACAAATTACCCATGCGGGACATACACAAAACATTCTTGCTCGCACGTACCCTACGACGTAATGGAGATATCATATACATCATGCGAACATAAACAATTAAAATGAAAATCCATCGGGGATCAAAAGACACGTGCATCCTACGCGCACTTGACAATCACGAACAATACTCAGCTCCAAGGCAAACTTATAAGAGGTATCTATTTGGTCAAGTAGTATATGAGCAAGAAAAGTACCACGAACGAAGATACAAGAGTGGCCATCCTCCGACTTGATTTAGTCTCGAATACCGATTTGAACCGATCCATCGTCCCCGAAAGGACGCCCCTTGAAGCGTCCATAGCATTTCCCTGAAAATACAAAAGGTAATGAGTTATTCTATGATCACTTCTGTAACAAAGCAGGGAAAAAGAGAGATGTCAACACACCATTCCATCAAGTAACCGGTTATGGCCCTCGACCTCTTCGTGTATATCACCGGTCAGCTGTTAAACGACCAGACAATTAGATGAGAAGAGAAGCTCAAAAAAACTGAGATAGTAAATGAAGACCAGTAAATAACAAATCAATCCAACATGCATCATGTTAAGGTGCAAGCTTCAACTCCAAATTTTTATTGGCATACTAGGAGCATAGGAAAATACGCAAGATTACACATCCACAAGCAGCCGCCAGAAAGGAAAGACCATAAAATGCACACTGCGTGGTTTTAAAAATATGAACTTGTGCATCAGAATATTCCAAATGCACTTCAGCCCTATTTTCCTGAACATCGTTTAGACAAAAACCAAATCCACCACCCAAAATTCCCGCATTTGATATACACAACATCTTGATATGTAAATATGCAGCAAACTGAACAGCTTAAAAATCAAAAAAAAATTCTGGAATTCGCCCTTTTTTAGAAGGGAATTCCCTTCAAGTAAGCAAATAGAATATAGCATGGTTACAGGAGTATATCTATCGCATATATGCTTCAAGGAACATCACGGTATAACCAACGAGGTGAGTGGGGTAGAGACCTAAAAGATCGAATGGAACAATATATAGATAAGTGAATATAGACAAGTAAATCCCTTATGTTACGAGTTTCAAAATATTCCTTTAAGAGGATTCATTATTCGAGGGGAAGTAGACTACTCAATAATTTCACATTTCATTTATGTTCTAATTGAATAAGTGATTCAGAAAGTGAAAATTGGGCATGAAAAGTTCCATTATGTGGAAAAGCAAATTGTGGAAACCGAATCATACTGAAAATTTGAAAGTTCTATAGATAACCATGCTCTGAAATTATCAAAATGATGAAAAGAAAGCATACCAAATTATGACCAGAGAGCAGTAAGAGAAGCAGATCTACCAGAAAAGTTGAGATTTGTATTACAAACTTACCCTCTTTAGTATATTTACTCTATCCTGCAGTCCTTCAAGACCTCTGTCGTTTTCATCTTCATAAATTTCACTAGAGGAATAGGATGAAGATGCACGAACTCCACCTTCCTCGATGCCATCAAAGAGAGCGGCTCTATTGCGTCGGAAATCCCTGCAAAGACACCATCACCGTGACAGGACATATATAAGCCAGAAAAGAATAAAGAACAGCATAGAAAAAGGTAACTAGTAATCCAAGAAGCCAATTAGTAAAACATACATAAAATCTAGTGAGAATTAAATAAAAAATTTATCTGCTCGACTAAGAAGACAAATGTGATAATATTTTATCTACGTAGCTACTACATATTATTCAATTCATGAAAGGCCATAGCAAAATCAACTACTAGTCCGGCTGGCAGCGAATCAAAAACCAAGTATATCCACGACAGTGGTGGAAAGGTAAAGGTGAATGTATGGCAGAAGATGTGATGGAGATGAAGACGCCATGCATACTCCAGTGTAAAATAAGGATGATAAATTATAGACATGTTCCTCAATGGAAATATTGCGTGAAGACGCAGTTAAAAGGGTACATGAAAAAAAGGGGGCCTAAAGGTACTCGGTCAAGTACAGTATAAAATGATGTTTTTATATATAACAAAGACCTAGAAAAAAGAAAAGAATTTAAGAGATGGAAGAAGTCCAATGAGTCCGAACAAACCCAAGGGACATACAGGTTATATCGAGCATGTATTTACAAGGATTCACATGGCACAAGAAGTCAAAGGTCCCATAGATCTTTTCATGGAAGGGGTTGGACCAATAAGTGGAGGTGTGGAACTAACCAAGGTCCTGCAAGACAAATCACATCAAATGCATCATGAAGAAAGGAAGCAGAAGAATTTGATGATGTAGCTGCAAGTATTTAATATTGTGACATGTCTATTATTTAAAATATGCTTCCTTTCAACTTCATTAATAACCCACCCGATGCAACAATGATGCGAGATATTGACAACTACATGGTTTTATAACTCCCAATGATGTATGAGGCTATGAGCTAAGATGTGTGTTAGCGAATGTACCTAGATGGGTAATTGGATCTCTCCGAAATCCAATTATACTGCTCTCATATTTAGTCCCATACCAATTATTGATAGGGCTTTGGTGTCTTCATAGGGCTACATTTAGAACCTCATACCCATAGTAATCTTTGCTAGATTTCAATAGAAGAAATAGCCCTTTGGGAGTAAGGTTGCACGTAAAACTAAAGTATTCTTATTTCTTTTGATCTTGCTTTAATCCGCTTCCATGTTTCTTATTTTCACAATATGGATAGATCAATTATGACCGATGTGAAGTCACTCCAAAAAGAAAGGATGCCACATTCTGCCCAATGGATGGTAGGACATCAAAGGATGCACAGTGATCAATTTTTTGGTAAACCCAAAAGATACTTGGATCCAGAATTATATTGGTGTATCAAAAGAGTTAAGAATTTTGTATTACTTTTCAAATTGATAGATAAAGTTGCTGAGACATTTGGAGGAAGCAATGTCATATAAGTCATCACAGAATCGATGCACTTTATAAGACATTTGTGGAGCTGTTTATAGGAAGAGAAGGTAGCAATATTGAACCCCATGTGCAACTAACTGCATGGTCTTTGCATTTGCGTGAGCTATTTTTAAAAAAAATGCAAGACAAATCAAATTATTGTTAACGCATATAGTAGTAGTATCTGTACCCCTTCTCTATTTTATTTTCTTCATTGTATGCTTTATGTAATTTACCCATAGGCTACTCTCCTATATAAGAGAGCCTAGGGCTTATGGAATAAACAAGCCATTCATTTTTCCCAACATGGTATCAGAGCGACGGTCCTAGACCGGAGTTCTCGAAACCCTAACCCTAACCCCACCACACCCGCCGGCCTCTCTTCCTCGCTTCATCTCATCGGCACCGCCCATCGTCATCTGAGCTCGCCGCAGCGCCGCCTCTCCGATCGCTACTGCGCGCTGTGCGCCGTAGCACACGCACGCTGTGCGCCTGTACGCCTCCTCCTTGCGCGCCTGTACTGCAGCATCTGGGCGCGCCATCTCCGTGCGCACCATCTCCGTGCGCGCTGTAGCCTGTGAGCGCACATGCGTCTCCTTATGCGTGGGCGCATCGTGTGCACCTGTGCATCCCCAGTGCGGGTGCGCGCTCGCTCCAGTGCAGAACTAGTGCACGCATCCTCTGCGCGTGCATCTCCGATGCTGTGCAGATCTAGTGCATCTCCAGTGCGTGATTCCTGTGCCTGCGCGTGATTCCTGTGCCTGCGTGATTCCTACGCGTGTGTAGGGCCTAGCACGCACATCTTCATGGGGTTAGTTGCTTGAGGTCTACACATGCAACTAACCCCATCTATGTCATTGTAGACGAAGCTCATCGTCTATCAATTGCTCCATTCCTCCATGTCCAGTATGTCAGAAAGCAAGGCGGATATCCCATCTATTGACGCCTTTCGTGGTCCAGCGCCTATTGTCAAGATGGACGGTACAAACTATGAACTGTGGGCTATGCGGTTCATGAGTATGATGAAGTCAACAGGTAAGAAGCACATTCTTACCGAACCTGAGCCTGCAGAGAAGACTGGAGTCAATGCCTCTTGGGAGGCCGATGATGCATATGCCAAAGTATGGATGTCCGGTACACTGGTGATAGAAATAGCTAATGACATTCTACATCAACCCACAACCAAAGATATGTGGGACATCCTGGCAGCCACGTATTCCCAGGCGAAGAATGAGACAAAGATTCTGCAACTCCAGCATGATATCTTCACTATCAAGCAGAATGATCGCCCTCTACATTCTCTCTATACATCACTGAGAGGGATGTTCGAGAAGCTCTATAGCTTCATGCCCCTAACAGCCACGCCTGAACAACAGAAGACATATAGGAACGCGACTATGGTGGGCGTGTTCCTAGCGGCGCTTGATCCTGAGTATGAGGCGGCACGATCCCAGATTTTGGCCGACTCTACTATTCCTCCTATGGAGGAAGCTTTCCATAGACTGAGTCGGATCACAGTTCCTTCCACAGCCCCTAGTCAGAATTCTTCAGCCATGGCAGCCAACAGAGGTCGCGGATTTCATCACCAGGGCCGTGGACGTGGACCTCGTGGAAGAGGTGGTCGCACTAGACCGACATGCACCTACTGTCACACAATGAAGACACATGCTACTCAAAGCATGGATTTCCTGCATCCGCACGAGCTGCTGAGCAGATAGAGCCTCCATCTGCTGCTACTTTAGACCAACGGTTCGACGATCTAGTTGCCCGTCTGAGGGGCATTACCATCTGGCCTAGCACCGACTACAGAACCTCAGTCTGATGCTGCTGCTTCCGCCTCCGCTTCTACCAGTACCTCAGGTAGTATACTTGCACTGAACAGTAGTAGATCAGATACTTTACCATGGATTATGGACTCGGGCGCTACACATCACCTATGTGGCGACCAGAGTCTGCTTTCAGGATACACTCAGATCCCTCCAGGTCGGACAGTAGTGATTGCCAATGGCACTCATTCCCCCATCACTGGTCAGGGGGAGATTAGATTGACACCTTTTATGCAGCTCAAGAATGTGCTACATGCACCTGATTTTTCAATGAATTTATTGTCAATTAGTCAGATTACGAAGGATCTACATTGTCGGGCAATTTTTGATCCATTTTCTTTGATTTTTTAGGACATCCATACGGGCAACGTGATTGGTCGTGGCTATGAGCAAGGAGGACTCTACCGCCTGAATCAGACTCCTTTTGTTGGATCCTCATCCTCTTCTTCTGGATAAGTATCAACCTTATTATGGCATCTGCGTTTTGGTCATTTACCGCTTCAGAAGTTGCGTCAAGTTTTACCCTATGGTCTCCCTCACACACCTATTCAGTGTGAGGCGTGTCAGTTGGGAAAGCATCACAGGTCGTCCTTTCCCAGTCGTCCAGGTCGGAGTAGTACCTCCAAGTTTGAGTTATTTCATATTGATGTTTGGGGTCCGAGTCGTGTACCCGATCATCAGGGACACAGATTTTATATAGTATTTGTGGATGATTTCTCTAGAGTGTCATGGGTGTTTCTGATGAAAAATAAATCTGAAGCAGGAAATATCATTATCCATTTTCTGAATGAAATACAAAATGTTTTCTCCACATCTGTGAAGTTTGTGAGAAGTGATAATGCTTTAGAGTTGTGCACCACTATTCTTGCCAATTATTACTCCTCAAAAGGAATTATTCACCAAACATCTTGTGCTCATACATCTCAACAGAATGGGATTGCTGAAAGAAAACACCGTCACCTTCTTGATGTCACAAGATCACTCCTTATACAGAGTCATGTTCCCTACTCCTACTGGGGTGATGCAGTTCTTACTGCATGTTACCTAATCAACCGTATGCCTTCTTCTGTCTTGAATGAACAGATTCTGTTTTCACTCATTCATCCTGGCAAGGATCTGTTCACTCTTACTCCTAGTGTGTTTGGGTCGGTTGCATTTGTCCATCAGTTGTCGCCTGGTACTGACAAGCTCTCTCCTAGGGCTGTCAAGTGTGTCTTTGTTGGGTACTCCAGAACTCAAAAGGGGTACAAGTGCTTTGATCCTCTGCGTCGGCGGTATATGATCAGTGCAGATGTTACATTTTTTGAATCTGTTATGTATTTTTCAGCCTCAGGAGATAAGCAGCTAGCACCTATACCTCATGATGCCATATACATGACACCACCACCTCAGATGCCGTCACCACCACCACCTCATATGCTATCACCACCACCACCACCACCACTATCTCACCGCTACCATTCCACTATACCCGCAGGCGTCCTCCCGCTCATGGTCATGACTCGTCCACTAGCTCGCCTATGGTATGTAATGAAAATATTACTGTTGATGGATCTGACGATATGTCTGAGCAGGATATGGTGCAGGGGCCAGATGAGACTACAGCTGATTTGGATGTTCCCATTGCTCTACGCAAGTCGCAGAGGAGCTGTGCTAAATATCCATTATCAGCATCCGTGTCTTTTGAGAGGCTATCTGGAGATTTCAGGTCATTTGTTGTGGCACTTTCAGCTATAGATATTTCACGGAATCATCATGATGCTCTACAGGATAGCAGATGGCGGCTAGCAATGGAGGAAGAAATGGCGGCACTTCAGTCCAGAGGAACTTGGAGTTTGGTTTCTATACCTCCAGATGTGAACCCAGTAAGCTGCAAGTGGGTGTTCACAGTGAAGCACAATGCAGATGGCTCTATTGACAGGTACAAGGCACGTCTGGTTGCACGTGGCTTCACACAGACATATGGGGTGGATTACCTTGACACATTCTCGCCCGTGGCACGTCATTCCACTCTACGGATCTTGTTGTCAGTTGCAGTTGCTCGAGACTGGCCGCTTCATCAGTTGGACGTGAAGAATGCATTCCTATATGGAGATTTGCAAGAAGAAGTTTATATGCAACAGCCACCTGGTTTTGTTGTTGAAGGGGAGTGTTCCAAGGTATGCAGGTTACATAAGGCTATCTATGGCCTTAAGCAGAGCCTCAGAGCATGGTTTCAGAAGCTCTCGGATCTCTTCGAGAAACAAGGATACAAACGCTCCAATGTTGATCATTCCTTGTTTGTACAAAAGACTGCTAGAGGTATCATTGTCATTATGGTTTATGTTGATGACATCTTGATTACAGGAGATGATGAGCAGGGCATAAAGCAGGCGAAAGAAATGCTGGGTAGTGAATTTGTCACTAAGGACCTTGGTGTCCTTAGATATTTTCTGGGCTTGAATTTGCTAGAAATTCATATGGGCTAGTAATGTCACAAAGAAAATATGTTACAGATCTGTTGAGTGAAACATGTATGCTTGAGTGTCGACCTACTACGACACCTATGGATCCCAGCATGAAGCTTTATGAAGATAACACAGAGGAGGTGGACAGGAGAAGATACAAAGAACTGGTAGGCAGATTGTTGTATGTCACGATCACTAGACCAGATATATTATTTGCAGTGAGTCGTGTGAGCCATACATATGATTCTTAGATATCTCAAATCTTCTCCAGGTGCAGGTCTGCTATTCAAGAAAGGAAAGGGGATTTCTATCTCAGCATGTGCAGATGCAGACTATGCAGGATGTCCCAAGGATAGGAAGTCCACCTCAGGGTATGCCGTCTATGTTGGAGATGCCCTAGTCTCATGGAGAAGCAAGAAACAAACGGTGGTAGCTAGATCTAGTGCTGAATCCGAATATAGGGCTATGGCCCAGGCTACTACAGAAATGATGTGGGTGAAAGCTGTGCTTACAGATCTATGTTTAGATGTACCACTTCCTATGAACTTGGAATGTGATAATCAGGCCGCCTTGTTCATTGCAAACAACCCAGCATTCCATGAGCGGACCAAGCATATTGAGGTGGACTGTCACTTCATACGTGACATGATTCAGAAAGGATTCATTGCTACGTCTCATGTTACCTCAGAGAATCAGACTGCGGACATATTCACCAAAGCATTGCTACGAGGCCCATTTCAGAAGTGTGCTTCCAAGCTGAGCATGATTGATATCTATGCTCCATCTTGAGGGGGAGTGTTAACGCATATAGTAGTAGTATCTGTACTCCTTCTCTATTTTATTTTCTTCGTTGTATGCTTTATGTAATTTACCCATAGGCTACTCTCCTATATAAGAGAGCCTAGAGCTTATGGAATAAACAAGCCATTCATTTTTCCCAACAATTACATTTATGCACATGATGGGCCATGATAAGGTAACACGCAGATGGAGACTTGGTGCGACTCGGTCACTTGTTGCCACAGCTTTCCTTACATTGCAGAGATTACTTTACATGAAGGACCAACTTGGGTCATTTCACTTCAAAGAAGTGGAAGCCTAGCTCATATGCCTCTAGAGCTGGAGGAAAGGTGTACAACAACTTGTTTTATAGTGCAGCTTATTTTGATGGATAATTTGTGTACTTTAGATGACTGCGCAATTGGTGATGGTATTTTCGATGATCAAATCTGTAAGATTTCTCCAATGTAATGTGATAAAAATACAATGGATATGGATAGAGTACAGGAGTAAACTGCTCGAAACTTTGGTAACAAGGAAGATACATGTCAATGTGGCATATTGATTTGATTTTTAGTGAACTTCGTGATCATAGTCTTGTTTTCAAGTTGCACAGTTAACCCCTCCTACTTTCTCCAGCCCTAGAGTGATCGATAACCGAGTCCCCCCCCCCTCCCACACCCCCCTCTAGTGGTATGATCTGGTTTTGGTAGGTGTGCTTGGTTGTCTATTTTGGGATATCTCCTTTTTTGTTTCTCAAGTTGCTCTACCGGTTCTTTTCATGCTTGATGTGGTAAGTTTTTTATTTGTTGGCATGTACTAATACTTTCAACTTCTCCCCATCCCTATATTCCCCTCAACCTCAGTTTTTTTATGAATGTTATTGCTCTTTTTTTATTGGTTCAAAAAAAGGAAGAAGCCCAATTGATTCAGCTGTAAACATAAAAGATATAATTTTTATGTATTAATATTAAATTCAATATTATGCAAATGCAGTTAGATACTTTTTGTCAATGCAGTAGACTGTTTTAGTTGACCAATTGCATGATAGATCAAGTGCCATCTACATGAAAGAAGAGAGGTCCCATTTCTACATGTTAAAATCATATGAGATCTTAGTTATTTTTATCATAAAAATGCTACCATATTCGATGGATATGAAGATAAAACCCCCAAAAATGAGAAGGTTTACGATGCATATTTTGAACTTAACATGCCGCGCATATGTTATATGAATACACTTTTTTTCAACTATGTGTTTTTTTGAGCTTACCATGATTTTTTCTCCTTATTTAATCTGAAAATTCAAAGGATGACTACCCAAGGTTGGTATTCATCAAAAATCCATTAACTACTTTCAGAAATGCACGCCAAATAGATAATTGACCCCAACTGGCATGAGACCACCCAACAAAGATCCCGAAAACACCACACACCACACTCTCCAGGTGGAGCTAGAACCTACTACCCCCTTTAAGACCACACAGTTTCTGTCCTTCCTGGTCCTGGACTGATAGACATTTTATTGTTCAGAAGGCCTACAAGACCTACCAATCGATGATCTTTGATCCAACGAGCGCTTCAGACAGGTTCACTAACATTTTGAGATGGACAGTTCCTCTGAGGGTGAGGATTTTTGTTTGGTTGCTACAAAGTAATCACCGGTTGACCGCTGATCGAAGAGCTATATTTTTCCCTGGTGCTGGTGACACATGCCAACAATGTCTTGCAGTGAATGACGACGTCAAGCACCTTTTCTTTTTATGCTCGGTTTCAAAGGAGGTGAGGGAGGCATCACAGATCAAGCTGGAGTCAATTGTCGATTAGGTTGTTTTATGGGACTCGATGGATAGGTTGAAAAATGCAAACGATCATACCAAGGATTGGGTGGTGATTATTTTTTGGTCGGTGTGGCTCACGTGGAATTGGAATATCTTCCGTGGAGAGAGATTGTATGCGGAAAATGTTAAAGACAACAACAACAACAAAGCCTTTTCCCACATTAAGTAGGGTCGACTACATGGATTCTTAGCATCCATTCAGATCTATCTTGGGCCAATCTCGGGTTTAGATCCAAAAAACTAAGATCCCTTTGTATAGTCTCCATGTTAAAGAGCATGCGAAAAATCTAAAGACCTTTTGGTCTATGTAATTCCTTTTTGATACTTATGCAATTAATGCAAATATATAGAAGCCTATGGGTAGGCGTCTACGTGATGTCATGCCCTCTTTTTTCCTAAAATAAAAGTTCCGATCCTTCTTGATCGCCCACATGATAAAAAGGATCTTAGACTCGCCAGAAAGCTTCCTATAAAACATTGCTCCCTCGAACGAAACACCATGTTTGAAAGAGCTTCAGAATGCATCGAAAGAAACCTTCAAAAAAGTTTACTGAAATAGAAGGCATCAAGCCATGAGCACGAGAATGTGGCCCAAATTTGCTAAGTAAATGAGCATCCAAAGAAGTTTAGGTCAACATTCTTGAGTCCATCAAAATAAAAAAGACATTATATTCACCTTCAGACACCATCAGAATCGGTAAATCCTAGCCAAACATTACCTCAACAGCTAAGGGTGCACATGGATCTAATAAAATCCGTAACACGATCCAATATGGTGTCATTGGATTGGATTGGTTTTATCATTCCAAGGGATCGGATTGGAATTTTTTAAATCCGTTGAAGTATGGATTGGATCGGTGTCATTACCAAAATCCAATCCGATCCAATCTATTAATCCATTAACATATGTGTGTATATGTGTCTGCATGTATAACTGCACCCACCCATAAGGCCATAATTAATACCATTCATCTTTGACGCATCCCCCCTCCTGCACAATGTTGCCTCCCTCTAATACGCCATCAATACCCCTCCCTTGCAATGTCGTCTCCCCTCTTTTGTGATGTTATTGCATAATTTTCACAATGGTGTAACCTTCCCATGTACTACCATCTATCCTGAACGTGATGCCACTTGCTTGATCTCCGTTAAAAGAAAATAGACTTGAGACAGGTGTCGGGTATGCCCATTAAGAATTCTTGGCCCTTTTGCTTCTCACCTTTTACTTATTTCAGCTTGTAATTTTATCCTGAGTATGAAAATGGATCATCAATTTCATCCAAGACACCTATCTATGAATTAATAAGCAGTACTAGAATTTCCTTCTTTTTTAAATTGATAAGAAATGATATTCATAGTTTTCAAAATAATTGCATATTTTGATTTATAGGTATAATATGACAAATAAATTTCATTTCAAGTCTATTTTAAATGAGATGCATGATGCCCAATTAGTAGGCTATATTTAAGTTGACTTTGCTTTAATACGCAATCGAGTATGAATGGTTTATGATCCCCGTTTGTTAATGATATATTATAGGGCCTTGAAGGTTGTTATTAGGAGTGGTTTGAGTTTGGCATTGCTTAACGATCTATATAAATCATGGACTTCATCAATATCCGACCACAAAGATTACATTTTTGTTTATCCAATTTGTTCTAGGATCCTTATTCGGTATCTTCTATCGTTCTTATTTGAATTATCTGTTGGAAAATCATTTGCAAAAAAACATACTACTGCAACATTTATAAAATGAAACTCAAATTCAAAATTTAATATAATTCTTTACTTTGATTATGTGGTTTTCAACTTCTTATTATGGATTAATAGAGCTCTTCTAGTTTAATTTTATTATGTGGCCTTTGAATATATTTATTTAAAATTATACATATTATCGATTTTCGAGCCATAATTCAAATGTTTAGGACCCGTGTGTTAAAGTACATACATGAAAGAGTAAACAATTGAGTGAGAATATGTAAGTATAAAAAATGCAAACCAATATGATCCAATCCATAATTCGATGGATTGGATTTAGATATATGATGAATTTGGTTGGATTGGGAAAAAAATAAAATTTGTTAAGTTTGGATTGAAAATGTATTAAGCTAAAATCCGATCCACTTGCACCCTTATCAACAGCCACGTAGAGCACCGGATCTTGAAGGGCACATCCATCACCAACACATATCATTAACACACATAAAAGGACATTATATTCACCTCCGGACACCATCTAATCGGTAAATCCTAGTCATACATTGTCTCAACAGCTACGCAAAGAACAGGATCTTCAAGAGCACATCCATCTCTAGCACATAATTATTAACATGCATATAGGATCGGCATCGTTCTTTGTATGCCTTCAACACCGAGAATGAACCCAACTCCACACTCAAATGTTCCCGTGCCAAGAACCACTGGAGAAACTCCTTAGTTCCTCCTTCAAGCACCGCGACAAATTATACCACTAATCCAACAAAATTGAACAAAGTGTAAGAAACCAAATACCAACTCCTTCCCGATTGCCCACATGATACAAAGGATCTTAGATATGTCAAAAAGCTTCCTATAAAACACTTTTCCCTCGAACAAAGCACCATGTCGAAAAGACCTCTAGAATGCGTTGAAGGAGTCCTTCCAAAAAAGTACGTTGAAATGGGAGACATCAAGCCATGACCATGAGAATGTGCACAAATTTGCCAAGTGAATGAGCATCCAAAGAACATTAGGTCAACATTCTTGGATCCATCAAAACAAAATAGACATTATATTCGCCTCCGAACACCATATGAATGGATAAATCCTAGTCAAACATTGTTTCAATAGTCATGTAAAAAACATTATCCTCAAGGGCACATCCATCACCAGCACATGCATAGGATCGACATTTTTCTTTGTATGCCTTCAATATCGAGAAGGATCCCTACTCCACACTCAATTGCCCTCTTATCGAAAACCAATAAAGAACTCTTAATTCATCCATAAAGCACCGCGACAAAATAAACCTTTAATCCAACAATGGTAAAAAATGCAATCAACCAAACTCCAACTTCTACGTACCCATGTCAATAGTGTGACACCAAATCATTGTCATCAACTACCATCATTGCCAACATCAGGAAGCTGATCTCCAATGCTTCACCACACATTCACTTGTCTATCAATACCTAAAAGCTTCCTCGTTCCCGAAAATTGTAGTCATATGTTCTCTAACAAAAGATAACACTAACATGATGCTCGAGAAAATCGAGGAGCTCCTAGTCAAGTTCGACCTGCTAACCCAGTTAAGAGTCTTTCCATAACATGCCAGAAAACGAAGGTACATAAATCACCTTAAGTACCTATCAGTTTGACAAGCCACTTAGCGAAGAGAGCATCATTCAGTTTGGGCAGATCTACATCCTCAAACCCCCGTTCTTTACATCATGACAAACCTCTTAGTAACCCACATGACCTATTGGTCACATCCAGCAAAGCTGACCACGCAAAAAATGAAAGGAAAAAGGGCATCCATCGTATAGATGTGTGCCCAAAAACTTCGCTATTTATCACCTCAATAAAAATTATAAGCTAAAGCTAGGCAATAAGAATGCAAGAACTTACAAGTTCCAACTCTCAACTAGCGCCCTAGCGTGCGCCGCCACATTTTCCCATACACATGGTCCTGACGAAAGACTGCACCATTTCTAGCAAGACAAATTGCCCAGATTACTGCTAAGTACCTAGATCACTCCTCTATGCCATTTCATCCCTCCCCAATAGATTCCCAGATCCGACATAATCAATATGAACCACATGATTCCTGAATAGGTTGCATGCCTCCAAAGAGCACCTACACTTAAAAAATAGATGATCCACATCCTCCACTTCTTCCTAGCATCGTGAGCATGTTGGGTAAGCATTCGGAATGAACCGTGTAAAACGTTCCCCAGTCAAAAGTCTGCCCCTTCGAAATATTTATAAGAATATCTTCACACGAGTTGGGACATACCATTTCCATATTCTCCCACGATCCATCTCTCATCCTCCGGGGTCAAAGATCATAGGACCCTTCAATGCTCTGTAAGCCTTCCCTACTGAGAAAGCATCATCACGCCAACACTGAGAATCCTATCCATTAGTGGGCCCGGCCATGCTCACAGCTCCTCAAGCAACATCAACAATTCTCCCAATCTCTGATTTGAGAGTTTTCAAAACATCGATCAACTGACCAGTCAAATGCAAAACTAAATTGCAAAAAGAAAGAGTATATGTCCCAAACCTCAGCCACTGAAGCATCCAAGTTAGTAGTGAATGCCATCAACCATGGGAATCACACTCCCAGAGCACCACCCTCATATCAATCAATCATTAGTCCAGAATTTGAATCCATCTTCGTCCCCAAGCACATGTCTCAGAAAATGGAGAATCTACTACGTCACACTACAAATGCCTCTCCAAAAGTAGGATGATGTCGGTCCAAGCTCCCCAGAGTTGGGGAAGGAACTACCAGACCCATAGGTCTTGCATATAATATCACAAACCAGGCCGGCGTAATTGTCCCATATACATGTGGTCCGCTTTCTGAGAAGAAGCTTGTTCATCTCCTCAGGTTACGTATCCCAAGGCCCCCATCATTATTTGAGCATGTGACCATCTTCCAGTCTGTTAGGGTAAAACGATACTCTGATGATCATTCCATAGAGCCCTCGGGTCTCTTATATAGGGAGAGAACCCTTGGGTAAATTACAGAGACGTACAATAGATAAATAGAAAATATGAAACAGTACACAACATAAATAAGTCTCTACACTCCCCCTCAAGATGGAGCATAGATATCTATCATGCTCAGCTTGGACGAACATCTCTGGAAAGGTCCTCTGAGCAATGGCTTAGTGAATATGTCAGTCGTCTGGTCCTCTGAACTGACATGAGACGTGGAAATGAAGCCCTTCTGAATCATGTCCCTAGTATAATGACAATCCACCTCGATGTGCTTTGTTCTCTCATGGAAGGCTGGATTGTTGGCAATAAATAATGTTGCCTGATTATCACACTGAAGGTTCATAGGCAAGGGGACATCAACATTCAGATCTTCTAAGACTGCTTTAACCCACATCATCTCCGTGGTTGCCTGAGCCATGGCTCTGTACTCGGATTCGGCACTGGATCTCGCCACAACAGTCTGCTTCTTGCTATTCCAAGAGACTAAGGAGCTTCCTATGAAGATAGCAAATCCAGAAGTAGACTTACGATCCCTTGGACATCCTGCATAATCTGCATCTGCGCAGGCTGAAATAGACAGATCTGTATCTTTCTTAAATAGCAACCCTGTGCCTGGGGAAGACTTCAGATATCTCAATATCATATGCACGGCATCCATATGAACTTGCCTCGGCTGCTCCATGAATTGACTCACCCGGTTTACTGCAAAGGCAATATCCGGTCGAGTTATGGTAATGTATAAGAGCTTACCCACCATTTCTCTGTACCTTCTCTTGTCCACCTCCTCGGTATCCTCATCGTACAGCTTCATGCTCGGGTCCATAGGTGTACTTGAAGGTCTGCATCCAGTCATTCCTGTTTCAACTAGCAAATCTGTAACATATTTTCTTTGAGTCATCACCATTCCTTTTGCATTTCTTGCAAACTCTATCCCCAGAAAGTAACGTATTGTGCCTAGATCCTTTGTAATGAACTGGCTCCCCAACATGGACTTGGTTCTCTCAATCCCCTGAGCATCATCTCCTGTGACCAATATGTCATCAACGTATATCATAACGACAATAGTACCTCTAGGAGTCTTCAAGACAAACAGTGAGTGGTCCGCATTTGATCTTCTGAACCCCTGCTGTTCCATAAGCTGGGAGAGCTTTTGGAACCATGCCCGAGGACTCTGTTTAAGGCCATAGATAGCCTTATGAAGTCTACACACCATCTGAGTCTCCCCCTCAGCAGCAAACCCGGGTGGCTGCTGCATGTAGACTTCCTCCTGTAGGTCACCATACAAGAAAGCATTCTTAACATCAAGCTGGAAAATCGGCCAGTTACGTACCACAGCAACAGACATAAGGATGCGTAGAGTAGTGTGTCTCGCCACCGGTGAGAAAGTATCCAAATAATCAACCCCATATGTCTGAGTAAATCCTCGTGCCACGAGCCTTGCCTTGTATCTGTCTAGACGACCATCCGCATGATATTTTACCGTAAATATCCATTTGCAACTCACCACGGATGCACCTGGAGGAATGAGGACAAGAGACCAAGTCCCTCTAGATCGCAAGGCACACATCTCTTCTTCCATTGCTAAACGCCAGCATTCAGTCTTCATGGCATCCTGATATGTACGTGGAATCTCTACTGACGATACTGCAGCTGCAAACCTCTGGAAATCCCCAGTGAGACGATGAAAGGAGACGTAAGAGGCAAGAGGATAGGAGGCACACTGTCTCCGCTGCTTCCTGTGAGCAATGGGTCGGTCCAAATCATCCAGGGCCGTGCTAACTGGTTGATCTTCCTCCTGTAGAAAAGGCTCCTGCACAGGTGCATTATCTAACCCATCATTAGTGTTAACATCAGAACATACCTGAGGCGTGTTGGATGGTTGACTTGTAGCTTAAGCAGGACCTGTTCGTCTCGAATAGAACTTAGTGAAAGGGACAACTGGAGGTGGTGGCAGGGGTGGTGGTGGTGGTGGTGATGGTTTTGGTGGAGTAGAGGATTGACCCAGACTTGGAGGTGGAGGAACATAGACAGTGGAATCTGGTGATGTGGAGGAGACCAGTCTGTCACCTGCAGGGGAAAAGTACATGACCGGTTCGAAAAATGTAACATCTGCGCTCACATAGTACTTGTTATGGATAGGGTCATAGCAACGGTATCCTTTTTGTGTTCTGGAGTAACCCACAAAAACACACTTGATAGCCCTAGGAGAGAGCTTATCAAGTCCCGGAGATAAGCGGTGGACAAACGCAACAGAGCCGAAGACCCGAGGTGTAAGGTTAAACAAGTCTCTGTCGGGAAAAAGAACAGAGATCGAGGACTTTTCCCCAAGAACAGTTGTAGGCATTCGGTTGACCAGATAGCATGCTGTAAGTATGGCATCGCCCCAAAAAGATAATGGAGCACAACTCTGAATCAGTAATGTGCGAGCAATATCAAGAAAATGTCGATGTTTTCGTTCAGCAACCCCATTTTGCTGAGAGGTGTAAGCACATGTTGTTTGATGAATGATGCCTTTAGAAGAAAGAAAACTAGCAAGAGAGCGAGTGCAGAATTCTAAGGCATTGTCAGTACGCACATACTTAACAGCAGATGAAAAAACATTCTGAATTTCATTAATAAGATTTTGAAGAACATTTCCTGCTTCAGATTTATTTTTCAGAAGAAAAGTCCGGGAAACTCTTGAAAAATCATCAACCACAACCAAATAGAACCTGTGCCCCTGATGATCCGGAACACGACTTGGACCCCAAATATCTATATGAAATAATTCAAACGGGGAGCTACTGCTCCGACTCTGACGACTGGGGAAGCTAGACCTATGATGCTTCCCTAATTGACACGCTTCACAACGAAAAGAGGAAATCGGAGAGATCTGAGGCAGGAGATGACGCATTTTCTGCAGCGGTAGATGACCAAACCGAAGATGCCAGGTGTACGGAGATACGGAACCTTGGGAATGCAGTGAGACGCCAGCGTAAGAGGTACGGACGAGACGATAGAGGCCATTGTGCTCAGAGCCACAGCCAATCACCCTGCCCGTTAGTATATCCTGAAAAATAACAGACGATGGATCAAAAATAGCACGACAGTGCAAATCACGTGTAATCTGGCTAATCGACAAGAGATTCATAGAGAATTCTGGAGCATGTAGCACATTCTGTAAGTGCATAGAGGGAAGCAAAGCCGTCTCCCCCTGACCAATGATAGGGGAATGAGTGCCATCAGCAATGAGTACAGAGCGACCAGGCTGAACAGCTCTGTAAGACTGCAGAATATCTCTCTCACGGCATAGATGATAGTAGCTCCGGAGTCGACAATCCATCATGTGAGATCATGACTAGTAAATGAAACTGAAGAACTACCTGAGGCACTGGCTGAGGCAGATGAACTAGCTGAGGCAGAAGCCGCAACATCAGAAACCTCAGCACCCTCTGACGACGATTGTGGCATGATATCACGAAGTCGTGCCACCAACTCCTCGAACCTGTGATCTGGAGTAGATGCAGATGGACCCTGAGAATGATCAGCTACACGTGCAGAAGGAGGAAAGCCATGCTTAGAATAGCATGTATCCTCCGAATGACCCGTACGGCGACAGAAAGTGCACGTTGAACGAATGCGACCTCCACGGCCACGTCCACCACTTCCTCTGCCACGAAATGAGGACGAAGCACCACGTCCCCTGGAAACTGCCATTGCTGATGGAGATGTAGTCGTTGTACTGGATGGAACAGGAACTCGACTGAGCCTCCTGTATACCTCTTCTATCGGCGGGATGGTGGCATCTGCTAGGATCTGAGATCGTGCTGCCTCGTACTCCGGGTCAAGGGCAGCGAGTAATACGCCAACCATAGTGGCGTTCCGGAACGTCTTCTGCTGTTCCGGCGTGGTTGTGAGCGGAATGATGCTATAGAGCTTCTCGAACATTCCACGAAGCGACGTGTACAGGGAATGAAGAGGCTTCCCATTTTGCTTCGTGGTAAATATGTCGTGCTGCAACTGGAGCATCTTCGTCTCGTTGCGCACCTGTGAGTACGTCATGGCCAAAATATCCCACATCGCCTTGGCGGTGGGCTGGTGAAGGACATCATTCGCTATCTCCGATGTGAGCGTACCTGAGAGCCAAACCTTGGCGTACGCATCATCAGCCTCCCACGAGGCATAGATCCCTGTCTTCTCCGGCGGTTCATCTTCGGTAAGAATATGCTTCTTACCACACGACTTCATGAGACTAAGGAACTGCATCGCCCACAGTTCGTAGTTTGTCCCGTCCATTTTGACGATTGGTGCCGAACCTTTGAAAGCACCTATGGCGGGCATGTCGAGCTTTTGTTCTGACATAATGCCGGAGAAGAACAACCACTGATAGACCAAGAAAAATGGTGTCTACCAAGACCTTTTAGGATTCAAGTGCATATGTAGACGTTATGCACTTGAATCCAACATCTATCCGAGACCGAGGGAAGAAGTGGCACCCCGGTGACGAGTAGAGGCTCTGAAAGCCTCTACTACGTAGAAACAGCGACTAGGGAGGTCCCGGCGGCAAGCTGGAGGCCGGGGGGGCTGGAAGCCGGGTCGCTGGGTTGTTCCCGGCTACAGCTGGGGGCTGGGCGGTGCCGGGGGGGAAGGGCGGCGCCGGGGGGGGCTGGGCGGCGGCTAGGGGAGGCCCGGTGGAGAGGCGGCGGGACCTTGGAGGTCCTACGGGCGGCGGCGGCGGGAGAGGCTGGAGAGGCCGCTGGGCGGCGCGGGGGGGGGGGGGGGGGGGGGTGGGCGGCGGTGGAGAGAACCCTAGGTTAGGGTTAGGGCTCTGATACCATGTTAGGGTAAAACGATACTCTGATGATCATTCCATAGAGCCCTCGGGTCTCTTATATAGGGAGAGAACCCTTGGGTAAATTACAGAGACGTACAATAGATAAATAGAAAATATGAAACAGTACACAACATAAATAAGTCTCTACACAGTCCATTAATGAAAAACCATTTGTCCAACCAGAGGAAGACCAGAAAAACTTCATCATGACGCCCTCAAGCTTCCTCCTCACCCCCTACAGAGAGTAGCGTAGATGAGAGGGAAAAAAGGAATAGTAGATAGCATCGACCTCAGCAACACCAATATGCCACCTCTAGCCAAGCAGACCAACTTCCACCCCATCAGTCTCTGCTCCAACTTCTGAATCATCGGAAGCCAATACCTCGTGTTCATCTTCTCTGCCATCGGGGGGACACCAATGTAACTGTAGAGATAGTTCGTAGCATTATTACCTCTTTATGTATCTGTTTGTTATTTTATTATCTTTAATAGGTCTCTCTGTAATTTACCCTTAAGGTCTCTCCCTATATAAGAGAGCCTAGGATTTTCTAAATGATGATCGAAGTAACGTTTCCCAACATGGTATCAGAGCCGCCCTAGGGCTCTCCATCCATCGCCTCCCTCTCCCCACCCGCCGCCCCTCTCTCTCTCTCCTCTTCTCGGCACGTCCTCCGTCGTCGCCTCTCTCTCTCTTCATCGCCTAGCGCCCCCGCGCCTAGGCCCAGCCCTCCGCAAGCACTCCCGGCGGTATTCAGACCTCCGCCAGCGCCGCCAGCGGCATCCAGCGGCCACTGCTAGCGCCGCCAGTCACCGCCAGCGGCATACAGCCCGCAACCAGCGGCCTCACGGTCATCCCAGGCATCGCCTGCAACCCCATATCGCTGCTCTAGGCATCTCGCCAGTCACCGCTAGCCGCCGTCAGTCCCAGTCAGTCGCGAAGACATATACGCGACCCCAGGCGGCACCCAACAGGCCGGTTCAAGGGCTGTAAGCCTTCTCTAAGGCGTGCCCTAGTTCTCTCTTCGATTGATATATGGGTTTGAGTGCGTAACGTCTACATACGCACTCAAATCCGATGCATTTGCTGTAGACATTTATCACAGTGTCTATATATCCTTGTTCTTCTCCAAGCAGCAGCATGTCAGAATCCAAAGCCGATATGACCTCCACAGGCGCATTCAAAGGTCCTGCGCCAATAGTGAAGATGGACGGGTCTAACTATGAGCTCTGGGCGATGCAGTTCATGAGCCTCATGAAGTCTAATGGTAAGAAACACATTCTTACCGAGGATGAGCCTGCAGAGAAGACAGGGATCTATGCCTCATGGGAGACTGACGACGCCTATGCAAAGGTCTGGTTGTCCGGTACATTGACGATGGAGATTGCTAACGACGTCCTCCATCAGCCCACTGCCAAGGCAATGTGGGACATTCTTGCCGCTACTTATTCGCAAGTGCGAAATGAGACCAAGATGTTGCAGCTTCAGCATGACATCTTCACAATGAAGCAGAGCGGCAGACCTCTCCATTCCCTGTACACATCCCTAAGAGGGATGTTTGAGAAGCTATACAGTACCATCCCTCTCACTGCTACTCCTGAACAGCAGAAGACGTTTCGGAATGCCACCATGGTAGGTGTTCTTCTTGCGACTCTTGATCCTGAGTACGATGCCGCCCGGTCTCAGATCCTAGCGGATGCAGTTACTCCTCCAGTGGAGGATGTTTACAGAAGGCTCAGTCGCATTCCAGTTTCCTCCAGCTCTTCAACTCCACCTCCATCAGCGATGGCAGTATCGCGTGGGAGAGGTGGACCGCATTCTGGCCGTGGTCGTGGACGTGGCCGTGGACCCCAGGGAAGGGGTGGCCACTTCAGTCAGACATGCTCCTATTGTCACCGCACAGGACATTCAGAGGAGATATGCTATTCTAAGCATGGATTCCCAGCTTCGGCACGTGTTGAAGAGCATTCTCAGTCTCCAGTTTCCTCTACTGCTGATAGTAGATTTGACGAACTTGTGGCCCGTCTCCGAGATATTATGCCACAGTCATCTGTTGATTTGTCTGGTGGCTCCTCAGATATTGCCGTCACTGCCTCTGCCAGTTCATCCGCTGCTGCGAGCACCTCAGGTAGATCTCCTGCATTCACTACATCTCATGATATATATGACTGGGTTATAGATTCCGGAGCCACACATCATCTCTGCCGAGACAGAGGCAGATTACAGGCCTACAGGGATATTCCTCCCGGTCGTTCAGTGCAGATAGCAGATGGTACATATTCGCCCTTGGTTGGACAGGGGGAGGTTTTTCTATCCTCCACTATGCAGCTACAGAACGTCCTACATGCTTCTGAGTTCTCAATGAATTTGCTATCCATTAGTCAGATTACGAAGGATTTGAATTGTCGTGCTATATTTGACCCGTCTTCTCTCATTTTTCAGGACATACTCACGGGCAAGGTGATTGGTTGTGGCTTTGAGCATAATGGTTTATATCGACTGGTTCGGGATTCCTATGCTGGCGTCTCATCTCTTTCTGCTGGACCAGTCTCTCCGTACATTTGGCATCTCCGGTTTGGTCATCTTCCGCTCCAGAAAATGCGTCATCTTCTGCCCCAGATTCCTCCTAGTTCGTCTTTCCGATGCGAAGCGTGTCAGTTGGGAAAGCATCACAGGTCGAGCTTCCCACGTCGTCCGAGTTGGAGCAGTAGCTCCCCTTTTGAGTTGTTACATGTTGATATATGAGGTCCGAGTCGTGTTCCCGATCATCAGGGGCACAGGTTTTATCTTGTGGTAGTGGATGATTTCTCGCGTGTGTCATGGGGTTTTCTCTTGAAAAATAAATCTGAAGCAAGAGATGTGATCAAGAACTTGATTAATGAAGTGCACAATGTGTTTTCTACCTCTGTCAAATATGTCCGTACGGATAATGCCCTTGAGTTTTGTACACGCTCACTTTCTCTGTTCCTTTTCATCAAAGGGAATTATTCATCAAACCACTTGTGCGTATACCTCACAACAAAATGGTGTGGCGGAAAGAAAGCATCGCCATCTTTTGGATATTACTCGAACACTGTTGATTCAGAGTTGTGCTCCTATTTCATTCTGGGGAGATGATGTTCTTACTGCATGTTATCCGGTTAACCGAATGCCATCCTCAGTTCTTGGAGATAAGATACATATCTCTCTTATTTTCCCAGACAAGGAGTTATTCTCACTGACCCCACGTGTTTTTGGTACTGTGGCTTTCGTTCATCGTTTATCTCCCGGACTTGACAAACTCTCTCCTAGAGCAGTCAAGTGCGTCTTTGTTGGTTATTCCAGAACTCAGAAGGGCTACCGGTGTTATGATCCTGTGACTAACCGGTACTTGGTGAGTGCTGATGTCACGTTCTTTGAGTCGGTCATGTATTTTTCTCCTGCAGGTGACAGAATGGTAACATCCACTACCACTGATGATATCTATGTTCCTCCACCACCTACATTGAGTACTCCTGAGTCGTCTCATGTGCCCGTCTCCACGCCAGTACGACCACCTCCACCTCCACCCATTCCACGGCCTACCGTATCACCGTTACCTAAATTCTATACACGTCGTTCAGGTCCTGCTCAGACTACACAGCAGCCAATCATCACGCCTCAGGTATGTTCAGATGGCATTACTACTGACGGGTCAGGTTTAGTACATGTGCAGGATCCTTCAGTACAGGCAGACACTAGCCCATCCAGTACGACAGATGATGATCTTGATGTCCCGATTGCCATTCGGAAGCAGAAGAGGCAATGTGCCTCTTATCCATTTGCGTCACAGGTATCTTTTCACCGTCTCACTGGTGATTTTCAGAAGTTTGCCATAGCCTTGTCTTCTGTGGATATACCACGGGCATACCAGGATGCTTTGAAGAATGATTGCTGGCGATTAGCAATGGAAGAGGAGATGAGGGCCTTACAGTCTCGTGGTACATGGACTTTGGTTCCTGCACCTTCTGATGCATCAGTTGTGACCTGTAAATGGGTCTTCACAGTCAAATATCATGCAGATGGCACGTTGGATAGGTACAAAGCACGCTTGGTCGCCCGTGGGTTTACACAAACCTATGGTGTGGATTACATGGATACATTCTCTCCAGTGGCGAGACACTCTACTCTTCGTATTCTTTTATCGGTTGCAATAGTACGTGCTTGGAGTATATCTCAACTGGATGTCAAGAATGCCTTTTTGTACGGGGACTTACAGGAGGAAGTCTACATGCAGCAGCCACCTGGGTTCACTGCTGAGGGGGAGGAGCATATGGTCTGTAGACTTAACAAGGCGATATATGGCCTCAAACAGAGTCCGAGAGCATGGTTCCAGAAGTTGTCCAGCCTAATTGAGCAACAACGGTTCAAGAGGTCAAATGTCGATTACTCATTATTTGTCCAGAAGTCATCGGCAGGTACGGTTGTTATTATGGTGTATGTGGATGATATTCTTGTTACAGGAGATGATGCTCAGGGCATAGAGAGGGCGAAGACATTCCTTGGTCGTCAATTTGTTACAAAGGATCTTGGGACCCTGAGATATTTTCTGGGGTTGGAATTTGCAAGGAATGCACAGGGCTTGGTAATGACCCAACGGAAGTACATTACTGACTTCCTGACTGAGGCTGGCATGGATGGTTACGAACCATCAAGTATTCCCATGGATCCAAGTGTGAGGCTGCATGATGGTGATACTGATGAAGTAGATAAGAGGAGATATAGAGAAATGGTGGGAAAACTCCTCTACATTACCATAACTCGCCCAGACATTCAATTTGCAGTTAGCAGGGTGAGTCAATTTATGGAGCAGCCAAGACAGGTTCACATGGATGCTATACACATGACACTGAGGTATCTGAAATCTTCTCCAGGGTCAGGGCTGCTATTCAGAAAGGGCACAGATTTATCCATCTCAGCAGGTGCAGATGCAGACTATGCACGATGTACTAAGGATCGGAAATCAACCTCAGGGTTTGCAGTCTTTGTTGGAGACTCTTTGGTTTTTTGGAAAAGCAAGAAACAAACTGTTGTGGCCAGGTCCAATGCTGAATCCGAATATAGGGCCATGGCTCAAGTCAGCATGGAAATGATGTGGGTTCGTTCAGTACTAGAAGATCTACATGTAGCGGTGCCCTTACCTATGAAGCTTCAGTGTGACAATCAGGCAGAATTGTTCATTGCCAATAATCCAGCCTTCCATGAAAAGACCAAGCATATTGAAGTTGACTGTCATTATACTAGGGACATGATCCAGAGAGGATTGATATCTACTGCACATGTGAGCTCAGGAGATCAAACTGCGGATGTGTTCACCAAGCCACTGCTCAGAGGACCTTTTCAGAGATGTTCATCCAAGCTGAGCATGATAGACATCTATGCTCCACCTTGAGGGGGAGTGTAGAGATAGTTCGTAGCATTATTACCTCTTTATGTATCTGTTTGTTATTTTATTATCTTTAATAGGTCTCTCTGTAATTTACCCTTAAGGTCTCTCCCTATATAAGAGAGCCTAGGGTTTTCTAAATGATGATCGAAGTAACGTTTCCCAACAGTAACGCAGCGGTAGTTGGTACCGCGAGGAACGCAACCAACCCGCACATCTCATAATCTCCTCTTCTAAGCCAAAAGGAACGAATTCCAAGTCCTTGTTGATTCTCGGCCATGAATCTGTCCCAAAGATGTCAAGAACTGTCGACACTCCACAGCTCATCGATCCCCCCTCAATAAAAAGGATCGTATCATATGCATACTGAAGGACAGGAATTGAGATCTTTTCCTTTGAACAACCGATGCAAAAACCCCCCGTGACTATACGACCATCCATAACTGATAGAGCATCAGAAGCAAGAACGAAGAGGAGCAGAACCAAAGGACATCACTGCTAGATACCACAATTGGTTGACCACTCACAAGCATTGCACATGACACGGTCGTGATACACCTCTTCATCCAAGCAACCCACTTATCTAGGAAGTCACGCCTATAAAGTGATGCCCTAATGAAGCGTCAATCCATGCAATCATATGCTTTGGAGAAATCCACTTTCCATGATACTCTCTTTGTTTTTCGCATACACCAGTCAGCCACAATCTCTGATGTCATAACAACAAACTTTAAAATGGCAATACTATCTTATTCAGTACCCCCCTCAAATGGTTTGCCAACGTTTTTGCCATAATAAGGTAGATCGCATCCAAAAGGGCAATGGGCATGTATTCCTACACTCTTGTAACATCTTTCTTGGGAAGCAAGAAAAGAGAAGAGTGATTGGCCCTATCAAAGACATAGTTCCCCTCCACAAACTCCTTCACTACCTCCATTATCTCCTCTGCAATGAGATCCCAGAATTCTCTGTAAAAGAAGACATGAAAACCATCTGACCAGGGCACCCATTCGGGCTAACCAAAAGGTCTCGTCGGCTCCTCCGCACCAATATCCAAAACGACACTTAGCGCCACGTCCATCCACCTCGCTCCTTAGTAGTGCTCCTAGTAGCTTCCACCCTTCCCCCTTCCCTAAAGTCAACTTCCTCCCAGTGCACACACCGCTCTTCTTCCAACCCTCCCCCTCCGTTCCAACCAGTGGAGAGAAATCCTCTTCACGTACGCACTCTAGTCTTGAGATTTCCTAGTCAGGAGCAACCGCCTGTTGACATTTCCGAGAAAAACATCGAAGACGTAACCTCACTTCCCATATTTCTCCTAGAACTCCTCTGCACTGCCAACGTTTCTCTGCTCTGTTATGGTCGACTCCTCCCCTTACCTTCACATGTCTCGTAGAGGTCATATGTCGTTCCCTCGTTGTGCAAGGGCAAGAACCACGAGCCACCTCCGCTCGCTAAACCAACAACTACCGAGGGGTCGCCTCCCTATCCCAACAGCCATGCAACCTCTTGTGTCACAGATCCGAAGAGCTCCAAAGCAGAGGTGAGGTCTTTGAATTGTGGCAGGTCCTCTATTCCACGCTTTGCAAAAAGTGGTCCCTCCATCAGGTCAAAGAATTCATCCAAAGCCGATAGTTCGGATCCGAACTTTGTATCTGAAATCGACACCAAGCTTTGGTTCGAAAAGTCAGACCAGATTGTAACTGATCGATGCCTAAGCCATAGTGTCGCCCTCATCCCAATCAGAGGCTTGGAACACGGCATCAGAACGACCATCTCTTGCTCCTCACCGACTGCATACCGGAGCAACAATCTCATCGACTTCTCCTACATACAGCAATGCCTCACTGAGGACATCCATCTCCCGACATCTCAGCGAGATGCCTAGAATCTTCATCTTCCAAGTCCCGTCGACAGTCCCCGAGGCTCTATCCAGAAAACGCAGTCTCCACCACCGGAGATGCACCCTCGATTCCGGTGGCAAGCAACCTTCCAAGGCCCTCCTTTAGCACCTCTTTCGCACCTGACGATGATAAACCCCTCTGATAAATCACACCTCCAGAAAGACGGAGCATATAACCCGCACATCAGTTAATATCGCCCGATAGCCCATTACAATCCTTTCGTAAAGCCTCATCCTCATTTTCCACGATCAGGATTCCACCGAACGGGTCCTCAGTCGTAGCTCCTTCAAATAAAAATTGGAACATGTTAACGAAATCCACTTCTGGTAGGTTCATCTGATGGTCCTCTAAAGCAACATCGGCCTCTCTTGAATTTGGGTGCGCCATAGGTGCCTTCTTCTTCGACCAGGAGCCCTTGGCCAAACTCTCTCATCGACGATGGCTTGGGCAACCACATTGGAAATGCAAACACTCCAACGCTGCACAGGTCTCGGAGAGGTGATCCCCCACACCGCATCAATAGCACCATGAAGTCGCACCTTCCTTCTGCTTCAACCAACCTGCCTTTCTCTTCTTCTTCACATCGCTCCAAGGTCTTCCACCCACCAAATCCTCCATAACGATGACACAGTGTTATCGTCGTCCTCCCGCTCGCATGTTCACACCTCCATACTACTCTCTCTGATGACGGTGACCCGTTGCTTACCGAAATTGAGGATGTCCCTCCCAATCTCTCCACCCCCTTTCAAATCGCTTCCGCTCCCACCCACTCTCTCCACAAAAATTGTGACACAAGGTCAACCACATAAAAATGCATCCTCAACATCAATATGCTTCACCACTTCCACCACTATGCGGAAAACTAACATATCAAACACTAGAAGAACAATTCGTGCCAAATTTAAAAGAATCAACCCTCCACTCCACCTCCTAATCAAGTCCAGTCTATAAGGACCTAAAACACATGCAAGGTGGCCTAGATCCGAAAGCAAATTGGTTGGATTTGGTCTATTGGGGTCCAATACCTTGTTCCATTGGCGACCATAAATAATGCAGTAGCTACTACAGATTAAATAATACACCAGTTGATCACTTGCCCCCCCCCCAACCCAAAGAAACCAATATTGCATGTTGATAATGAATCCATATGGTTGCGGTGTTAACGCAGAGAGAGCATATGTGCCATGTCCACATTAACGAGAGGATTGTGGCCCATGTATTTACTATGGATTTTTTGGTGATGCAGCTAGACTTATCACTTGATTGGTACTTGATCACTCCATTGGTCGAGAGATGGCACTCGGAAACTCATACTTTTCACATACGCCATGGAGAGACGACGATCACTTTACAAGACGTGGCTTATATATTTGGACTGAAGGTCGATGGACATCATGTGATTGGATACACATCATCCCCTAACTGGCCGGGACTTTGTGAGAAGCTTTTCAAAGTGAGGCCTAAGAAGCCTAATATCGATTGAGCATGTATCTGCATGCAATGTTGCAGAAGATGGTATTCGGTATTCAGTCGGAGGGGTCACTGTATAGAGAATAATCGGTATTCGGACGATTATTCGGAATTATTCGGTTTTGTATTTTTTAATATAAAAATTATTTACAGTACATATATTCTTATATTTTTATACATATATGTCATTATTTAATATGAATCCAAGATAAAAGTACCAATCAATATAATAGATATATAGAATATGCCATTTGTTGCGATATCGTGGTAAAATGTAACTCATAAAAACTGAAAATTTAAAATAAAAAAATAAAAATATCAAAAGTCAAACACCAGTCGGCCTAATAGTCGGGCCAGTCGGCCGAATAGTCGGGCGACTTTTCGGTCAGGCCGACTATTGACCGACTGGAGGTCTATTCAGTCGGGGACCCCCACCCCCCCCGCACCGCATAGTCGGACCGACTATTCGGGGTAGTCAGCCGACTATTACAACATTGTCTGCATGACGTGGCTTATATAACATTTCTCAATACTTCCAGAGGATGAGGATGCTGATGAGGAGATCATTTTACATCACATGTGTGCATACATTCTACAACTTTTAAGAGGGGTTGTCTTTCCAGACAATTCGGGGAATGAGATATCATTGATTTACGTTCCGCTGCTCGAAGACACGGAAGTATGCGGACAGTTTACCTGAGGGTCTGCTTGCCTAGCTTTCCTTTGCATAGCTTTCCTTTACATCACATCCAATACAGAAGCAATAGAGATTTGTAGCCCTCTTGTCTTACAGCATTGAGAACATTTTCCCAACATAGCACCCATTTTGCATCGAAAGCCCAATTGGCAAGGGAGCCTCTAAAGATGTCGTTAGTAGGCAACCTTTGAGGTATTGAGGCCACACACGTGGTACGGCCATACCGTGACACATTTGACCTTCAGACAACCTTACATGTATAAAACAAAATCTACCATGTTATTATACTGCGAGTAGTTATACGTGATCTTTATATAATTATGTTCATTTACTTAGGTTGTTTGGATACCTTACACGTCAAATGTGATACAGATGCTTCCTCTGTCTACTTAGAAGCACAAGATCTACATATTGCAAGAGTACTAGTCATCCATTTTTGTTTGATTGAGTTATACACTCCAGATCGTGTCCTACGACAGTTTGGAGCAGTGTAAGGGATCTCAGGTCCGTGCAACATGTGTACAAAGCTCCACTCGATAGATCTTCGAGGGAAGATCAATGTTGATTGGATCCAATTCCATACCATCTTCTTGAGGATGTGGGAGAATACAAGAGATTATATCATGGATATTGTCCCGATAGTACCAAGAGGAGATGGGATCACAGACGACTACATGAGTTGGTACAATCATATCATCCAACGGTTCATTAGACACAGGTGCATTGTTGTAAGTAACACTTAAAATACTCTTGTATTTTCAACATATCAATAATATAACTCAAGTCTTTCTCCTTTTCAGGTATCAAGGTTTAGGGAGATCCATCTGGCGAGGGATGACCCACATCATGTGGTCTTTTTTACGGTTGATTCTGAGTGCCGCCTAGCAGATGCCATCGAGAGACAGTTTAGAGATGACTCGGATGATGATGAGGCTGGAGGAAATGAAGGAGAGTCTGCACAACCAACTCCCACTGAGCGGGGTCAAGGATGAGGATATGGGAGAGGACGTGATGGTGCAAGAGTTGTAGGAGGACGGTGGCGGCATGGCCAAGCATCTGGTCATGATGGTTTTCAAACTCTTTTTCAGATCTATTGCACTCATGGTAGCACGTCCACTGATGTTTTTGAAACCGAACCGGACACCGAATAGGAAATCCTACCGAAATGGTTGGATCAGGTTGAACCATGTAATCAAACCGGTTCAACTGGATTACGACATCACCATTATTTAAAATCGGATTAAATCGGACCGGTGAGAAAAATGGTTGAACCGAATAATCAAACCAAAATGAAATAAAATATATAATATACACTTAAATATATTTGAAGTACATATCATATATATATATAATTTGTACTAGTTGCTTTATAAAATAATAGTAGTTTAATTAGATTTAGATCCCATTACAAGTAAAAAGTTGAGTAATTGGTTAGGACTTTAAAATTGGTAACTAAAGGTCATGGGTTCAACTCCCCTAGCTAGCATTGTATTTAAATAAATTAAAAATTGGGTTAAAAATAATATGTTGAACCAGACAGGTTATTTAAAATTTTAAATTCGAACTGAACCGGTAAGAACCGTTTAATCGGACCGGTCCATGCCCGGTTCACCGACCGAACCAGTCAATCCAGTCCGGTTTCAAAAACACCGTCGTCCGTACCAGCAACCCCGATGAAGGAGAGGGGTCCAATTGACACCAGCCCTTCGTGTTGCTCCCCACTGCCGGCACTTCATATAGATGTCGTTGAAGTTTACGTTATTAGCGGATCTCGGATTTCAGAGATTGACCAATCTAGCCAAATCATGCCTGCAATCCAACTGGAGCTCGAGGAAAGGTCGGTAAAGCTTAGATTCTTCTGAAGAATGAAACGTATGTGATGTACTTATCTTATATAGTTCTATATATCACAATGTATACTAAATGAACAATTTCTTATTATATTATGAGTCTATTTAGCTTTATGTATCCAGACTGAATCATGGAGTAATAATTTTATTTATGAATCTTTATGCAGTCAATTTTCTTGTGTGTTATTATCATTCCTCAAGATAAAAGCTTCACAAAATATAGGATGTGAATTGAAATCAGCCCAATTGATACACTATATAAGTACAAGAAAATAGATAGAAGCACAACTGGAAGCGATGCAACTCCCTGGAAAGGGGATCGGCTTAGTTAAACTGGGAGCAGACAAAGTCGTGGGTCGAGGTCATGGCTTCTTTCAAGCCATGACTTCAACCCACGGCTTTTTTGGATGGGAGCCGTCAAGCGTCGTGGATTGAGGTCACAGCTTCATTGATACAGTACTTAACAAAATAAATGGTCACATGAGGATCACGTGGAATAACTTTTCAGGAGAACCGCCCAGATGAATTTTCCTCCATAAAAACAGGCCCATGAACAAATATGGATCTACATTGAATCAAATGGTGAAAATAGTTTTGTTCTCAGATGTCGGATCAAGAAGAAAGAACATAATAAAATGACGAAGGAGGAGGAGAGTAAAAGCGAACAAAAACGCAGCAGAATTAATATAAATTAACTTCCAAGAACAAAATTCTAAGAAAAATTGGTCATAAAAATACGGAAACGGAAAGAGAGGGAGGAGGGATCGGTCGAAGGAGGGCGAGATCTAGGAAGGAGCCAACATACATCGCTGGAAGTATCTCCTCTTCGGTCAACGAAACCCTAAATGCGGCGAGCGACCACTGCTCCTCTGCTGCTGCCAACAGACGAAGAGGAAGAAGGGAGGAAGACGTGGGTGGAACCCAAACCAGATCCGGGCTTTCGACAGAGGGGGAGAGAGGGATGGGCAAATTACTAATGGGTCCCCTAAATTTGGCTCGGGATCAAAATAGCTCCTACAAAAACCAAAATACATCAGTTTCGCTCCCGATTTATCCATACAATTAGGGATTAAAATAAAAGTGAATATATTCGTATCGATTTCGATCATATTCATTTTATGCATATTTTGATATTCAAATTCGTATTCGTTTTAAAATAGATGTGGATATAGATATCACTTTGACATTCGCTAATATTCGCATTCGTATTCTTATATTCGTTTTCGAACATAAGTATAGTAATAGATTTTATTTACAAATATATGTAACAATATTTTTATGATTGCATTCACCATTATTGATGTAATTATTACAAAATTACAATATCTTGTATATCTGTTGTATGTTTAAACCATCATAAACATGTTTATTTTAGTTATTCTATAAAATATTTCTGTCATTATTCGTATCAGATTCATATTCGTTTTACATTCGTATTCGTTTTTAGGGATACGGTAACACATTTTTCACATTCGTAAATATTCATATCCGCATTCTTATTCGTATTTTAAAATGGATAAGGATGTGATTTTCATCCCTAGATACACTGCAATATCTTGTGCTCGCTGCCCTAGTGTCGATGTGGGGATAGGGATAAAAGGAGTTATTTGTGAGGGATTATGCGGGGTGAGGGAATGGGCTCGAAATTTTGGGACCCATTTTAAAAAATACTTAAAAGAAAGAAAGAAGAGATTTTTGCACATGTGCTCTTCCAAGTTTTTTCAAGAACATTTATGCTCCTGACTTTTTTCACAATTACATATGCACCTCTGCATTCTTACAAAAATCACAATATTGACATGTTGCTAGTGTAACACGGAGGCACAAGCATATTCATAGAAGGGTAATATTGTAAATTTTGTAATAAGTTAGGAGTACAAAGTGTGGTTGTGAAAATATTAGGGGCACAAGTGTTATTGGAAAAACTCATAAATGATATAAATAAAAATCCAAGAAAGAAAAATGTTTGTAACATTTTGGGAGAGAGAGAGAGAGGGGAAACTAGTCATCGGAGTTAGCCTCGTATTTGGAGTATAGCTAAAACATGTCTTGAAAAAAAATCAGAGATAGCTCTTATTTGGAGTATAGCTCAAAACATGTTTTGAAAAGTAGAATATCAGTTTATGATATGTGTTCATGGTTTCTGATCATGTGACAAAAATACCATTTCTTGAATTCAAAAATTAAACAATAATTTATCAATAAACATATGTCTCCTAAGTATCTCGAATACTTATATGAGGTGGTATTCGTGATTCTCCCTATCCTTGGAGTAAATGAGAATGTCTTTTTATAAACATCATGATAAATTGATCCATAAGCAGGCTGAACACACAAAATCACTAAACATGTTAAAGTTGATGGTACATTGAATAAAGTGAATGGCATGACAATAGTTTTGCATTGACCACGACACGTGTGAAGTTTAGTTTTAGAAGTATCAGTACCTTGAGCTATCTAGATTAAAGATCGATTATGGAAAACACAAACTAGTCACGCAGTTGGTATAATAAGTCATCGATGCACCTCAATGGATAATAGTTCTTCATCTCTTTCGTATTTGGATGCATATAATTTTTATATGGTTGCATAAATTCATCCTTTTTTGTGAAGAGCAGCTTTTACTCTCCATGAATAGTACTCTGTTGAATGAATCCTTTGTCGAGGAGTTCTTATAACAACCCCTTCCGCCAAGGCTAAAGACACACAATATTGTGGAATAGAAAGTAGTTGGCTGCCATGAATCAGAGAGATCTCGAAATTTATCGCTATCACTTTGGAGGTAACTCTAGGGAATATCATATAGGAAAAGGCCTACTTAGATCCATTGGAACATACTCAATCATCTACTCAACAACCATGCATCAAAAATTAGCATGCCCTTAAAATGGAGATATAAAGTTCCTCATCATCAGAAGTCCTCCCGACAAACCGAAACTTTGGAAAGCCACGAATACATAGAGTCTCTATCTTACCGAAGCAATCCATACATGCATGGTATGTTATTAATAAGATCATGTTAAAATGAAAACAAAGTCCTCCATATTTACGAGTAAGAGAATTTATACCAAAAAAAGTTGATATAAGTTCAGGCATAAATCCCAAGCTACTTATACAACATAGTCAAGTCAAGAGATAATTGAGTATACCATGACGTTGTTAGGGATTCATAGAGGCCCTTATGATCCTGACATGCAAATGGACCTTATGGGCCATGTCAATATAGTCCATGTCATGTCCAGTACCTTGGTTGATCCTATTAATACATGACCCGTTTTCATGAAAAGAACTACAATAACTACATGATGGTGGACAATATCGCTCATCCATAGATCCCATGTTACTAGTCTAGTCATGCATAATAACAAAGAAAATCCACGTATTTTGGCCAATTCAAGGCAAGGAATGTGGCTATGCAGGATATCATATGGAAGGAGATGGATGCTCTGTTATCTCGGGGAACTTGAGATATTCTTCCACGCCCACTTAATGCTACCATGGTTGATTTGTGGGTGGTTCTCTCATATGTACTAGATCCAATCCTAAGATGGAGAGTAAAGAGCTTGATAAGAACATGTATGAGGCGCTCGAATTAGACAATACATGCATGGAAGCGGCGAGAACAAAAAATGTTTAAAGTGTGTGCTTCCTTTCGCACCGATGGCATTCAATTGATCATTGTATCTTGATATACCAAAGCCTCAATGTGTTGATTAGGATCTAGAACATACCTTGAGATCCTCTCCACCTATGTAACAAGTATATCATGATCCTCTTGAGGTTCTTTGCAATACCCAACAAATGTGTATGTCCTAACTCTCTCCTCTATGGACATGTCCCTCATGGCCACATTTATAAATATGCTCATAGTTTGAACTAAAGAGGATGTAAATCTTGCAAAAAAAGCCCAGGCATGTTGATGGTTGTGAAGAGGATCTAGTCCTGTTGGCTCAAGTCCGATTGTCAGTTTTAAGCCAACCTATAGCATTTCAATTGAAAAAGGTCACCTCTCCATGCCTAGCTAAAAAGCCTCCTAAATGAGCCACTTTCAAACTAAGTGTGTTACCCCGACCTATAATCATCCTTCTCCATCTCGATCCACGATGATATATATATATATATATATAGAGAGAGAGAGAGAGAGAAGAGTGATCCTATGAGAGCAAATAGTTGTGAGAGCATGAGATGAATGATTCTGGACCACATGATTCTGTTTTCTCTCTCCTAGGTGAATCATGTGGTCCATCACCCCTCTTATGCTCTCACAATTTTTTGCTCTCATAGGATCACACTCCTCTCTCTCTCTCTATATATATATTCTACATTAGTAGCCAATGTGGGTCCAAATCCTACCAATTTCTCTCTTATGCAAGTATACAAACCATTAATAAAACTTCGTCATAATGTCCTCTAGTGATGCTGACAAAGTTTGAGAATAACATACCAATTTTTTACAGGGATATGTAAGCAAATATCACCTTGAGCATTTCCCATCCGATTTATTATTGTCATTTTTCCCAATAATGGTCACCATGGAAGAAATCCAAATGGACGGAGCCCACAAGTACGATTGGCGGCGCCCACGAACCGCGTTGGCGTTAAACCCACAGATTCTTCGCGCCAACATGACCCTGTGATTAGGGTTCTTCGATCCTCTTCTCGTCTGGGAAAGGATGGCCTGTAGCTTCGGATCGACGCCGGAGATGGAGGGGTTCCTGTGCAATCTCCTGCTGGACGAGAGGCAGCCCATCTCGGAGCGGTTCAGGGCCCTCTTTTCCCTCCGCAACCTTCGAGGCGCAGCTCCCCGTCAGGCCCTCATACGCGGTATGCCTTCGCTTTTTAATTAATTTTTAGCCTTTTAACGTTGAAAAGCTGATATTTATCGATTACCCGCAAATTAATTGGATAAAAAATGCATCTTTTCCTTCAATAATTCTTGAGAAGAACGCCACCGTCGTTGCCATCGTTGGCCAATGCGTCTAATCAATTCTTAGTTTGGAGGATCTTGAGTATTGGATCTTACCCATAGTCATAGGATTTCCAGGGTGAATGCGAAGAGTGGAAAAAATAAAGATTTTCCTTTGACATTAAAGGATGCAGTTGATATTATTCCTAAACTATCCGTATCTGCTTCTATTATGTGTTCTTCTTAAAGGCGAGCAATTCAAAACGAGACGATGAAAATGAGGTACTGGTGTAGATTATTTAGCAGTCCTGGAGGACAGAGGACCTTGACAATTGACTTCTGCTCTGTGAGGAGCAGACAAGCTGCGCCACCTGTCCATTTTCGAGTGAAATGCTCCATTGTAATGTCATGGAATTCACTCGAAAGGGCTCCTCCCCTTGCTAAAGATTTTGCTTTTTTAGCACTCCCTTGTTTGTTATGTGCCATGGTTAGTACTGCAGTCTGCAAATTACTCAGCCTCGAGCTTTTCAAAAATAAAATTTTACGATGCACCTTGAGTATCATAAAAGGGGTGTTACAATTACAAGAAAGGAGTGCAGAATATCATGGTTTTTAAGTGTTGGTGCCAATGCCATTTTGCCGATTTTGGAAAAGGGCATGTTGTGCCAACATGCAAATGAAATCCCATAATAGTTTGGAAATGACTCAAAATTAATATTTTCGTACTGCACTCTGTAAATTACTCCGCATCGAGCTTTTCAAAAATAAAATTTTGCAGCACACCAAGACCATTGTAAAAGAGATGCTACCATTACAAGAAAGGAGTGCAGGATATCATAGTTTAAGTGCTGATGCCAATGCCATTTTGCCAATTTTGGGAAAGGGTGTGTTGTGTGTATGCTGCCAACATGCAAACCATAATAGTTTGGAAATTACTCAAAATTAATATTTTTAATATATGAAGCTTCTAATTATCTTCAACACGCAAAATAACAAAAATATCGTATAACTTTTATTCAAGGTTGTTGAAACACGGAAACAAAAAATTACAAGCACTTCACAAGCCCTTAAACCATATTAGACAAATGACAAACTCCTAATTTCTTGATGCCAAAGAAATTCCCGACAAGCATTAAAGGGTTAAAATGAATATCTGAATTTGTATTTTACAGAGAAAATAAAGTTGAGGCATCCAGGACATGTAGAGTTTAGTGTCAGTTGTGTTGTACAGGTACCAAGTATCAACTCCTAATGATTAATATGACAAACAAGTAACATGGAGATCAAACATTAGATTTTTCTTATCAATATTGGAAATGAAATCACTTAAATAAATTCGTATATTTTCAATCTTTGGAGCATTAAACACGGACCTGTATGGATGATACTTGCATATTGTTGCATAACCTAAAAAAGTCATGATTAGAATAAATGGGAAACACTTTCAGAATTTGGCAATAGTTTAAATAGTTATGACTATACACTCTTTAATCTTCAATAACACGACTAGAAACCATACGATTATGGCACACACTGTTTTTTAAGCTAATGAATAGAGTATCCTAGTTAGTAATATAGCTTAAATAATCATGGTATACAAAATTAGTAATTTTGTTGTCCAAGTCATTAGACATAATATGCTTAAACTAACAATTCACAAAAATGGACAACATATGCAAAGCTAAAAGGGGGACATATGTGATATGGGCAGTGCGCCCCTCATGTATGGTGCATTTTTTATAGTATTGGTGGGATGCTAGCAGCATACCTCTGGCCATGGCATCAAATTTCGGTGAATTTCAACTGAATTTCGGTTGAATTTTGATTTCGAAAGGTGATTGAAATTTGACTCAAATGCCCGATATCTGTGCCTTGAGGGGGGTTGATAGAAGAAAATGCGACTTAAATGACCGAAATTTTGGTCGATATTCGGATGAAATGTCATTTCGATCGAATCTTCGATATGGTGAGCGAATCGATATTTAAGGCCTTGCCTGGCATGGTCGAAAAACCTTGAAGAAGCTACACTCAAGTTGTATCGGCAATGTCCGTGATGGGAAACGACATGATATGTGGGTAATAATGTTGTGGCATCTGAAATTGTGCCTATTATAAACAAACATGAGGCTTATGTAGGTTTACACCACCACCACCAACAACAAAGCCCTCTCTCGCATTAAGAAGGGTCTGCTGCATAGATTCTTTACTTCCATTCATATTTGTTTTGAGTCATTCTTGGACTTAGATCCAATTGCCCAAATAATTAAGATCTATTTGGATAGTCTCCTTCCAATGCTTCTTTGGTCTTCCTCTCCCTCTCTTATCCAGCTCAACATTCCAAACCTCACATCTTCTAACTGGTGTATAGGTAGGACTTCTTTGTAAATGGCCAAACCATATCAAGCGGTTCTCTCATCTTATCCTTTATTAGAGCTAAACCAACCTTACTTCTGATCACATTGTTCCGATTCAGATTTTTTTCGTGTATGATCGAACATCCACTGTAGCATTTTTATTTCCGCTATTGTCATTTTTCACACATATCTATGGTTTACATGCCAACGTTAAGATCCAAAAAAATATCAGGTCTCCGGTTGCTTTGTGATACTTTCCTTTGATTTTCAAAGGAATTTTCTCATCGCATAGAACAATAGAGACTCCTCTCCACTTTAGCAAACCTGCATTTATTCTACGAATGACATCTCCATCGATTTTCTCATCATGTTGCAAAATTGATCCCAAGTATCTAAAAAATCTTTCTTATGAATGTTATCTTCTCAAATCTTCACCTCGATTCCTTCACTACTGCTTTCATCAAAAGGTGGACTCCATGTATTCCATCTTAGTCACGTATGGGTCTGATGAGTTCAAATTGATGGGTGGAATGTAAGTATTGTCCACATTTTATATGCTACTTTTATCCACTCTTTCTCAAACACACTCTTTCTTTGAGAGGTTGTTTTTGACTCATAATTCGGATGAATCCCATATTCCAAGCTTGTTTGTTGTTCCAGCCCCACATCGTTGTTGTCTGTAAAAAAATTATTAAGCTCTGTTTTTCTTCTCATTGTAGAATAATGTGCCACTGTGAACTAATATGCAATATCAATTATTTATTTTACATGTAGAACAATTATCATTATAGGCTTTATTGAATGACGTTGTGCTGGGTCGTGTGCAGAATCACATTTTCTTGTTTTTCTCAATTTATATTTACTTTGTTCGTTTTTGTTACTCATGTCTTTTCGCATGGTTGGGTTTGTAGCAATGCGAGATTCCTCGAATCTTCTTGCGCATGAGGCAGCATTTGCACTTGGTCAAATGCAAGATACAGAGGCAGTACCAGCTTTGTTGGAAATTTTAAATGATCTTTCACTACATCCAATTGTCCGGCATGAGGTGTCTCATTTCTTCATAAAGTTATGTGGAGGATCACTTCGTCTATATATATGCTCATATAAAATTTGCTTTTGTAGGCTGCAGAAGCTCTCGGAGCTATTGGGCTAGAGACCAATATCCTTCCTCTGGAAAAAAGCTTGAGGTCAGACCCTGCTCTTGAAGTACAAGAAACTTGTGAGCTAGCATTAAGACGTATTAAGGAGCAAAATAATGTACAAAAGGAGCATGGTATGCATACCTCAGATGTATCACCTTTTCTATCTGTTGATCCTGCTAAACCTTCTTCATCTTTTTCCTCGACAGAACGGTTAAGGTAGTTTTGGTCTTTGCTAAATTTTGACATCTATACCTGCATTTCAATGGTTTTATGTATTGATAGCTTCCTCTATCCTTTTAAGGGAGGTGCTACTTGATGAAAAGGAAAACATGTATGAACGCTATGCTGCTCTATTTGCTCTTCGTAATCAAGGCGGAGATGATGCTGTTAGTGCTATTATTGCATCATTAAGGGCTGGGAGTGCTCTCTTGCGGCATGAGGTTTAATCACCGACCTTATTCATCTTCAGCTCTTCCTATAAGTAAATCATGCAGAATTCCATGGCTATATTCTAGAGTAGTTTATATGCTTCTAATGCAATCTTTGATGCTTTACTATTTTGATATAATAGCTTAATGTCAGTTGTTACTTACTGTTCTTTTTGTTGAACCATTGCCATCATTTTGAAAAGACAATTCAATTACACAACTACGTATCCTCAATTCTGGCAAGCAACTTTGAACAGAACACTGTGGACAAGTCATTCAATTTTTTTAATGTGCTGTTGAAGATTAACGTATTTATTCCTTAAACGCTTGTATACCACATAAACCCTTTGAAAACCTCTCGATTTTTTATACTGTGTTCAAAATCCAACCAGGAAATGGAAGCATGGCCCCCTCAATCCAGTGACGCATTTGAAGCGGCATTTAAGATTATTTATTTTCTGAAAAGCTGATACTTAGAATTATACTACCAAAAATGGTTATTAAAAGTGTGCTTAAGGGGAGTAGTATAGCCATCATTTATCCTCAGGCGGATCTTCCACATTTTGTTGGAATTTTTGTAAGATGTTGCTTCTTTTTTTCATTTTATTTTGTTCCAGTGTGCTTGTGTTACCCCAAAAATAGTTCCACATGGAAACTCGTAAGAGGTGAGTGAAAGAGTGGAAGATTACGACTTGGCAGCTTTAAATTTGGCACTCTGGGTAGTTGTTGAGTCCAATCGGAAAAACTCAGCAAATTGTCCCAGCCACTTTTTCCGAGAGAGATTCGGATTTCAGTTATGGCTGGCAATCATAAATGGTATCAAAATCAACCATCTAATGATGTAAATGGCTAATAGAAAGGTGGATTAACCTCTGCTAAGAGCTAAGAGGAAATACCAAGGCCTCAAATTTTGATTTGGTCACAATTCCGGTGAGCATTTCAGTCATTTCGGTTAGTTTTTGAATAATGAACCGCAAATTTCGATCGACATCGGCCATTTCGGTCACCTTCCAAAACCGAAATTCGGTCGAATTTCGTCGAAATTTGATCCCACGGGAAATACTGTTTAAAAGCGTGAAGTTATGATTTGTCACTATTGTTGCGAATTGAGTAGTAGACCATTAGCAACAAGGATGTTGTGGGTTGAGCGGGGAAGGTTATAATGCCCTAGAAAATAGCCACAGGGAAAAATCAGTAAGAGAGTTCAAAGAGTGGATGATTGAACTTAAGAATTTTGGTGGTTGCCTTGGCTTTTCTTTGGATCCAAATCCGATAAGTTGTCAAGGTTATTTTTTCCTGAAAATGACTATAGTTCAGTCTTAAGTCGTTAAAACTGGGATGAGAGACGATATGGTGGAGCGTTGGTGGAGAGCGAAACCGAGTGCGATTGTGGGTGAAGCTTCTGAGGTTCGTGGGAAGACCCATGCCTCGTCGCTGAGGCATGCGGGGGGGGGGGGGGAGGGCATGGTGGAAGGAGAGGCGAAGAAGGGGGCGGTGCGGGTTGGCGGCGGTGCTCCCTCTTCGTCGAAGGTTGGCCGGGCTAGTGTGGAGGTCGCCGATGCTCGGGGTGAGCAGGGTGGTGAGTGGGTCCAGGTCTCTCACAAGAAGCCGGGGAAGAGATGTTTTAGATGTGGAGAGCACGGTCACGTTGCTTCGGCCTGTGGTCTTCCCCCCAGATGCTTTGGTTGTGAAATGGTCGAGCATAGGAAGGCTTCATGTTGGTTTGGATCTGGCGGCAACTTCAACTCTTCTCGCTCGGTTGGCCCCCTGGCGGGGTCTGCAGCTTCGCGTTCCCCTCGATTGGCTGGTGCTACGCCCATCGGGCCCTGGGGAATGAGATCATTCGCGCAGGTTGTGGGAGGATCTTCGGGTTCCGAGCATCCATGTGTTGGTGGAATTGGAAACATCGGCGGTAGCGATGCTTCTTCCGGGGCGAAAGTCCTAGTGGGGGATGGATTACATTACGCTGTCTCGCATGGATCGTCTTTGTATGGGGGTGGAAAGGGCCTTGCGATTATGGGGGTGGCATGGAGGGGAGGCGTTTCGTGGGTTGAAGTTAATGCTCATGTGCTACGCTTCCTCGGTCCTTAATTCGGTGGAGATTTTCTGTCGATGGGTTCATCTCGCTGCTGTGTTCGCGGCCTCTCCCCGGATCAACGGGAAAGGCTTCTTCGAGGAGGTGCAACTGAGGATGTGTTTTGGAGACCCATTCGGTTTGCGGATGGCCCCCTCTTGTCCGATGAAGTTTGTGTGGCGGAGGTGCGCGTGGTTCCTTTCTTGGCGAGGACTGCTCACTGCCTTGGGAGGGCTCTCAGGAGATGGGGCTACGTGCTCGCGGTTGTGGATGATGGCCTCTCGCCTGGCTCGGACGGGAGGGTCACGAGAGTTTTGATGGATTGCAGCATGAGGGTCCTTGATGAAGCGGTTGGCAAGGTTTTCTTTGAATCTTTGAAGATTGGTCGTTTCCGTTTTCGGATCGAGTTATCTTTCATTGATCCCCCTCCTCCGCCGTCGAGGGCGTCTTCTCCAGCCTCGTCGGTCCTCTGGTCCCTCAGGGCGCTCATGGCGATTCATCTTCTCATCAACACGTGGCGCTGCATGGGGATTCTTCCGAAGCGTCGCCCCTAATTATGGGATCCCCACGTCCTTATGGGGGGACTTTTCGGGCTTTGTGCTCTTCTCCTGCAGTATTTCGTTCGACTGCTGCTACGGCGCCCGAGGTTGATTCTCTTTTTGCCACTCACTCTTCGCAGTCGGATCGGGTACTCCAAGTTTTTTTCGCGGACAAATTATCGGGTCGGCCAACGGTTCTTTTTAGCGGGCCTTCGCCTTTCGGATCTTGGGCGAGGAATGATTCTTCCCATGATTCGGTGCTCTTCTCCGTGGTTGATGAGGAAGGGGGCGTCGGGGCGAGTCGTCATGGCTTCTTTTCTTCTTTGGCGGGGGAGCTCGTTTCCGGTGGTGATCTTGGAGGTGCGAGGGTTCCGGCCCTCTTAGGGGGCTCCTCCTTCCCTGGGGAGGGGCTGCCTAGTGAACCTTCGTCGGGCCCTATTCTTTTGGAGGCTGGCAGTGCCTCTGTGCTTGCTTCCGAACTTGACTCTTCGGTCCCCCTGGCGTTTGAAGGTGGCGGTGGCGATAGGGGAACCATCTCGGACAGGAGATCTGGAAAAAGATATCGAAGACGAAGCAGATCTCGGGTGGGCTTGTCTAAACTTCTCTCTTGCGCATCTTTGCGTGATTCGGTAGCGGCGGCGGTTGGTCTCATTCCGATTGCGGGTCGTCATCATGTGGCTTAATGAAGGTTCTCTCATGGAATATTAGGGATCTGGGGGATTTGGAAAAGAGAAGGACTCTGGGGTCCAGAATGTTGGAGTGGGGATGTGATGTGGTTCTCATTCAGGAGACGAAGTTGCGGGGGATTGATGATGTCTTTTGGCGCTCTTTGATGCTGGCAACATTAATGAAGTCCGGGCGTTGGATGCGGAGGGCTCGGCGGGTGGCTTGTTGATTGTGTGGCGTTCGACGTCTTTCTCTCTCTCTTCAAAGCTCAGAGGGAGGCATATGGTATCCGTCCTTTTGGTCCGAAATGATAAGGCTACGCCCATCGCGTTTTCTTGTATCTACGGCCCCTGATGCCTTGTCAAAAGAAAGGAATTATGGGAGGATCTTCGCGACGCGGGCCGTGCGTTTGAGGGGATTCCTTGGCTCATTAGGGGTGACTTCGACGTTACCCTTCAACTGTCGGATCGTCCTCGCCTACGGGGTGGCCAGGACCCGGGCTCTATTGACTTTGCGGAGACCGTTGATGCTTTGGCTCTGGAGGACCTCATGGTGGCTGATGTCAAATTCACGTGGAGGAACAACAACTCCCGCTCTCGGCTTGATCGTTTTTTGGCCTCTGGGGAATTTATGGTGGCCTTCCCCCTTGGTTCGGTCTCCTCTCGGCCTCGGTCGCTTTCGGATCACTCTCCCATTATTTGGGAGTCTGGCGAGGCCCCGCTGGCGAGGGGCCCTTTTAGATACAAAAATTCTTGGCTGCAGGAAGCGAGCTTTAAGGATTTTGTGTCTTCTCACTGGACTCAGGCTTGTTTCGTGGGGTCTGCGGCCTCCAGATTTGAACAGAAGCTCTCATCGTTGCGCAAAAAACTTGCCTTATTCAAAAGGGACACCAGGACGGCGCGGGTTGCGGCTAGAAAGGAGGCTGAGGATATCATTGCCAGATTCGATGCTATTGAAAATGATAGGGACTTGCTCCCCGACGAGTTGCGTGAGCGCTCGCTTGTGCAAAGGATTGTATCGGATGAGGATAGGAAGAGAATCACGGAATGGCGACAGCGCTCGAGGGTGAGGTGGATTAAAGAAGGTGATGCCAATACTGCGTTCTTCCACCGTGTGGCTAGCGGGCGAAGGAGAGCTAATTATTTGCGCTCTGTTCGGATAAATGATGTCAGGATATTGGGTGATGGGGAGATGGGGCAGGCCATTGCTGCTCACTTTAAGGACTTTGCTTCGAGACGCTCTCCGAGGATGTGGTGTTGGTCGGGTCGTGGGGCTCCGCCCATTTCTTGGGAGGCGGACGAGGAGTTGACGCGCGCGATAACTTTAAATGAAGTGAGGGAGGCTCTTTGGGATTTGAACGGAGATAGCTCCTCGGGACCTGATGGTTTATCGGTGGCTTTCTATCGTGATTTTTGGTCCATGGTGGGTGAAGACGTGCTGGAGGTGATTTCCGAATTTTGCAACGGGAATGATGGCTTTGATCGGCTCAATCGTGCTTCAATTGTGCTTATTCCTAAAGCGACCGGGGCTGAGCGCATTGAGGACTTCCGTCCCATTTCCATTTCGAATGGTATTTATCTTATAGTCGCCAAGGCTTTGGCTCGTCGGCTTGCTCGTCATCTGGACTCGATTATATCGCCGCTTCAAACAGCTTTTATCAGGGGAAGACAGATTTCAGACTGCATCACGGTGACGTCGGAGTTGATCGCTGATTGGAAAAACTGCGGAAAGTCGGGATTTTTGCGGAAGGTTGACTTTTCTAAAGCTTACGACTGCCTCGATTGGAGGTTCTTATGGTCGGTCCTTCGTAGACGTGGTTTCCCTGACCTTTGGATTTCTTGGATGCGGTGATGTGTGACCACGGTGTCCTTTTCTTTGTTGATTAATGGTCACACGGAAGGGAGTCGCTTTCAGCCCCGAAGGGGGGTGCGCCAGGGTTGCCCCCTCGCGCCTCTCTTGTTTGTATTGGCCGTGGATGTATTGGCTCGCATGGCGGATGTCGTGATTGAAGCTGGACTTTCGAAAGGCTACTCCAAAGATGGTTTGAGCGTGCCCTTATTGCAATTCGCCGATGACACCTTGCTCTTTATCGAGGGTGGCCTCTATGAGGTTTCGGGGATGGCCGCGATGTTGGAGCTCTTCAGCGATATATCGGGGCTCCATAAGAATGGTAGCAAGTCGAAGGTGATTCCTTTTGGTATGCCTGACTTGGAGGCGTTGGACTGCGGACGCATATTGGGGTCTCCTCCTGGACAATTACCTTTTGACTATCTTGGTATGCCGTTGGTGTCAGGGAGGGCCAGGAGCAGGGATTGGCTTATGGTTGTTGAGAGGATGGAGAGGTGCCTTGCGGGGTGGCACTCGGCTTTACTGTCAAGAGGGGGTCGGCTCGTGCTTGTTAAGGCAGTTCTCTCGTCGATTCCGGTATTTTTCTTATCTCATCGTCGAATGCCGGTGGGGATTCGTGTCCCGTTCGAGAAATGTATGCGGAGATTTCTGTGGGGAAGGAACTCTCAATCTGGGAGAGGGCTTCGTTTGGTGGCTTGGGACGAGATCACTAGAGGCAAAAGTGCTGGGGGCCTGGGCGTGCGGAGGGTGGAGATCATTAACGATGCATTACTTCTCAAATGGGCGAATAGGGTTTGGGGACAGGACAACTCTTTCTTTATCAGAGTTTTGCGGGCAATTCATGGCAATGGCAGGGTCTTGGAGGCGCGAGGCGAGAGGCTTGGTGCCACTACTTTTTGGCGTGGGATTCTGGAGGTTTTCAGAAAGAATATTTCTTTATTTGTGCATGTCCCGGGAAATGGTGAGTCATTTAAGTTTTGGATTGATGATTGGACGGGAGGGGGGCCTTTGAGAATGCACTTTCCTCGTCTGTTTGCGCTATCGGCTGAGAAGGATTGCACTGTTGCGGCTTGTTAGACGAATGGGTGCTGGTGTCCTCTCTTTTTGGCGAACTTCTCGGATCAGAGATTGCTTGACTTTCTGGCCTTATTGGACAACATTGGGGACACTATCAGGCCTGCGGTTGGTCGTGATCATTGGGCTTGGCGTGGCGGTCCTTTTTCGGTGCTGAAAGCTTATGGGGCGCTTGCTAGTCCCCCGTCGGTGCGTTCCGACATGTTGGTGCGCGATTGTGGCTTTTTCTGGAGCCTCAGGATCCCCGAGCGCATTGGTTTGTTCTTATGGCTTTTCCGAAGGCAGAAATTGATGACTAGAAAGCATTGTGCTAGGCTATGGGGCACTCTTTCTAATATCTGTGTTCTCTGCAACTCGGCCGTGGAGACCTTGGATCACTTGCTCTTTACTTGCCCCAGGGTCAGAGATGTGTGGGAGGATGCGAATTTATCTTGGGTTTGCAGGGATGGCATCTCGGAGTTCAGTGACTCGCTGGTTGCGAACAGGAACAGGGCGAGAAGGGACTTCTTGCATCCCATTGCGATTTTATGGTCGATTTGGTTGGGAAGAAACCAAGCTATCTTTTCGGCACAACGCTTCTACAAGGAGAACGTGCTCCTGCAGTGTGCGAGACTTTTGGATTCCTTGTCGGTGGTTTAGGCCATCTTGGGCAGCTCTTCTTTTTGGGCCGTGAGATACTTTTTGGGCGGCCGGTGGAGCCTTCTGTATAGTCTTTTGTTTTCCATTTTTTTTCTTTTGCCCTTGCTTCTTTCTGTTTCCTTTTGTTTTTCAACCTTCTCTTTTTTAATATACTGGGGCGAACACCGACGAGTGCTTCCCCCTTTTTTTTTGGCGTAAAAAAAAGTCGTTAAAACTGTATTAGAACTTATTTCCCGTGCAGAAGCGGAAAGGGTTGCACGAGGTTTGGTGCCGGAGGAGGAAGTACTACTTTTTACGTGATCCCAGTGAACTTTGTGCTAAAGTGGCTCGTATGGGTGGACATCTTGGATGCAAGGGCTTTTCTGGGGTACTTGTGGGGGAAATGTAATTTTGAAATGCGGTGTTGTCTTCCCTTCAAAGTCTAAGTCTCCATTGGTAGTCATCTTTTTCATGTGGTTTCCTGAAGCATGACAGTTATTTCCTATATGTTGCGCACGGTTTGTGACATGTAGGCTTCTAATCTTCTTTTTGTGTGTGCTTATCGGGCTTTGGGATGGATTTTTCTTTTGGCGTTTAAGTAACATGGAAAGCCAATGGCTATTTCTTATGTTGTTTGGATTTTTAACCAACTTATAAGTTTTAGGAGTGGGAGACCTTATGCAGGTCATGCTATACATTAGTTAGTTCAGCGTTTTCTTAGTTTGCTATGCTTTCTATAAATGTTTGTAAACTGTGAATTAATTTCAATCGAGAGTCCGAGACACATCTTTTATAACTTGGGGGAGAGTAAATGCTTCCACCTCAAGGATTTCGATATTTTTTAGGACTGCTGACTGACAAGCACATTTTGCATTGTATATTTGCAAGCTAAGATTGTCACCTTTTTTCTTGCTTTTCAGGTGGCTTATGTCTTGGGCCAACTGCAAAACAAGGCTGCTGCAAATGCGCTGTCTGAAATTATTGGGAATGTGAACGAGCATCCAATGGTCAGGCATGAAGCCGCAGAAGCTCTTGGTTCCATTGCTGGTATGTTCTACAACATGCTGGGAAAATTCCTTTATCGTCACATTCTCATCAGAATAATTTGTGAGACACACAGCAATTGAAAGTATTTGTCACTTTGGATGGTGAGATTGTTGCATTTTTGCATGCTCAGAATCTGATCCATGGTATGTGCTATTTTTCGGCCTCCCCATGTCTAACTCACTTTGTTTCTCGTATTGTCTTCTGCCAGACAGTGAGAGTGTTTCTCTTCTCCAGAAGTTCGCCCATGATCCCGAACCTATTGTTTCACAAAGCTGTGAAGTTGCTCTAAGCATGCTTGAGTTTGAAAGAAGTGGAAAATCCTTCGAGGTAATAAATTTGTCGTGATCTTTCCGATGGTTCTATAGTTTTGGCTCTAATTTTGATCTTCTTGCTACCCCTTTTCTGTGTAGTTTCTGTTCCTAAGGGCACCCCAAGTTCAGTGACCAGTGCTGGTTCTATGCCTTATCACACAATTTGATGGAGTCATTAAGAGAGATAAGTTGATTAATCAAAGGGGAAGTTATCTAAATTATTTGGGGCCAAAGATCGGAAGGCCAACGGGTTTTTTTCTTGGCGTGCGTGTTGTGTTGTGATGAATGGTTTAACCCCAGCTCACTTATTACAGAGATCGGGAACGAGTCACAAATGTTAGTATTCGCGCTCTGTTCCAGAATACGTATGTTACTACTATGAGCTTTGATTGGCTGTATCAGTTGATATACCCTTTTCCTGTAACTTTATTGCAATCGCTGTGTTTATTTTTTTTGCATGTGGGGTGGTCATTACTTGTTAGGGCAATCGATCATCCACTACACGATTGTGCATTGCTGCCCATATCGTTCTTTTCCAGCTATGGAACTTGGGATTGCCCATATGTTTCTTTCCGCTACAAAGCTTGAAGTTTAAAAAATGTTTAAAACATCTGAGATCTTTTGAACTTCCCTGTTCTTTGCTTAAAAGTACCGGTATTTAACGGTGTTGGAACAACTTGTTATTCTTGTAAATTGATTTAAGGGTAATGAATTTAGGGTTTTTATCAGTTGTGCCCTTCCGAAATATTGCAATATAAGTTATGCTCCTCTTTTTTTAGGAATATCAGTTGTGCCCCCAAACTTCTTGCCTTTCTATTTTATCAGTTGTGCCCTTCCGAAATATTGCAATATAAGTTATGCTCCTCTTTTTTTAGGAATATCAGTTGTGCCCCCAAACTTCTTGCCTTTCTATCACGTGTGTCCCTCGGGATAGTTGCTGTTCATTTCCAATGCAAACGGACGTTAAGTTTAGGTTATAATGGGAATCAAATTAAAAATAAAAATTGAAAATGTCATTTTCTCATCTTTTCTTCCTCTTTCCCCATCCTCTTCTTCCCCTTCTCTTCCTCTTGCTCCTCTACCACCTCCTCCCCTGCCCTCAGGTGCACCCTCCACTCCGAGCTCTGTCCCCCACCCTCGTGTTGCCTCCACCTCGAGCTCCTTCCCCTGCCCTCACGCCGCCTCCTCTCCACTTGCCCCTACCACCCCCGTGCCTCCCCTTCACCCCCACCCTCGCCCCCAGGTCGGCCCCCCCTACCTCGAGCTTCTGCCCTCGTCGCCCCCGTGCCTCCCCCTCCCTCGCCCCCAGGTTGCCCCTTGCCCCCATCGCCCCCCGCGGCTCCCCCTGCCCAACCTCCTCCCCCCACCCTCAGGTCGCCCCCTTGCCCTCGTCGTCCTCGCGCCTCCCCCTTCACCTCCCCTTGCCCTGCCTCCTCCCCTCGCCCCTAGGTCACCCCATCCTCCTCCTCCCCTAGCCTCCTCCCCCTGTCTGTCCTTTCCCTCCCTGCTTCTTCCTTCTCCCCACTACCTCTCCTCCTTGCATCCTCCGCCTCCTCTCCATTACGTCCTCCGCCCCCAGCCTCCTCCCCATGCCCATCCTCTCCATGTTTCTTCCTCCTCCCCACCACCTCCTTCGCCACATCCTCGTCCTCCTCCCTCTGTCCCGTCCGCCCCATCCCTTCTTCCTCCTCCATTGGCTGCCACCCTCCTCCCTCTCATCCTCCTCCTCCACTGGTTGATACCCTCCTCCTTGCCTTGACATCCACACAACCCTTCCGAGTTAGTTCGGCTCTGTTGCGTGCATGGGTAGCGACCTCCCCAGCTCTTGTCCTCATCCTTGTCATCATTGACGTCCTCGAGCTCGACCTTCACGATGCCATCCTCGTCGACGGGAATGTCAGTGCTTGACGAAGTAGTGTAGATCCATCAATGTGGAGGTGTGGCTTTTTTTTCCAAATATACCCCTCTAACAACACCATGGATTGCTTAAACCATGGTTAAGTTCAACTTATTGACGGTCAGAGTAACGGACAGGCACAACCGATAGAATGGCAAGAAGTTGGGGGTACAACTGATATTCCCAAAAAGAGAGGGGTATAACTGATATTGCAATATCTCAGAGGGGTACAACTGATAAAAGCCCATGAATTTATTGTTGTCATCTTTACATAATATGTTAATATCTACTTGATGATAACCAAACAATTTGTCCGTCTTTCGAACTCTCAAATATATCATTATTATTGACCTAATCAACAAACAAAATTATTTGAAATAAATTGGATGAATAAATCATTCCTAAAAATATTTTTTTACAAGAAATCCTGGTAGTGTATGGTTCCTTTTTTTAGGGTGTCACATCCTCCTTTTTTCGACTTTTCCTTCTCCACAATAAAATTCTAATTACATTCATTGATCTCACTAACAACTCAATATTTGCACGATATGACCTCTTAATTTCTTCATCAACGTATCCTCTAGATTAGTAGTTGATTTGTAAATCAATGAAGTAACTACAATCGCAAACTCATGCAACATGATTGCTTCCTATGTATACTAGTACATGTAATTGATTAATTCAAAATTGAGCAAGAAATAATAAATAAACTAGAAAGGACCAAGCTTACTAAGGTAATGCGAAGATGCACTAGAGCGACCGAGGGTTGGGGATGAGTAGCGATTTGCTAAAATATAACAATTTCAAAAACTTATATGATTCATGCCTAAACTTTGCCTACTAAGGACTTATAAACACTCAACTATAAGAGTTATTACTAGCGTAGTCCAAATCATAATACATGCATACAACTTATCTACCTTACCAATCTCATCGATGGCTTCTCTTTCCTTTGAGAAGAAAGATCTATACCAAGAACAACTCTTAGCCAAATAAATATAAATATCATAAAAACTTCAAAACACAAAGTAATAGTGAAGACGAGCATAACATTAGATTGCATAACTCAAAATGAAGCTTCTCGAGAATATTCTTGGGCTAGGTAACATATAAGAGAATAGCTTCAATGATGAGTAAGATCTTGTGTTGGATTAGGTTGGTTTGGAGATCCTTTTGTAGGTGTAGGTGCTCTAAAAATTAGTAAAAGCACCCAAATTAGAAACCCTAAATGTTTATCTAATGTATACTGATTTCAATTATGTGTGACAATGCATATGAAGAGTGTACATGTGCACTTAAAGTAGATCAAAAATAGGAACTGAAACAACTACAAAATTCAATTTGAAAGTTCAAGAGAAAAAGGTGGCAAAATTGCAAGTTTAAGCTAAAAAAAGAATCATAAATTCCCAATTACTGCCTACACATGTAACATAGTGTTTGAAATGAAGGCATACACAACACACATCATCAAAAGTGAACATGATCCAAGCCCAACAAGAAAGATATGGAATCATCACCAAGTATCCCAGACATATCAAAGCACTCGATTCATGCAGGACTGAGCTAAAACGATTCTAGGTATCCTATACCGAGCCTATACTGATCGATAATGAATATCATCTCGATGTTCTTGGTCAAATGATGGTTCATTCAAATAAAGAGATCGATTATATAATGACTGATACCTATTTCAATAAATACATCTCTATGACATAAAGAACTTTATGACCTAGTGATCTTAAGGGTTGATTCTATTATTAGATAAGAAAAAGGAAGGTCAAACTATATGCCTCCACAACTTCTCTAGATTGGATTTCTTTTGCTTGAGCACCTAACATGTCATCACAAGAACTACAAGCTAAATTGACTAGAAACCCTTGGATTTACAAGATAGCTATTTATGATGGTAAGACTCCTTGACTCTAGTCATTAGATAATATTATCCACAAATAATAAATGTCTCCTAACAGAAGAAATATTTTTGTAAAATTGAAATTCAAGCGAAAAATGATTCCCAAAGTCAAAAGCCCTTGTAGCTAGGCTTCAAAAGATCTTTCAACTACCATGCAAGTTGTTCTACCATCAGTTTGGAATATCTCTTTATTCTATATCGTGGAGACTATTCCTCATCGAGGATTGTATTTGTTGAATAACTAGTCTTTATTCATTCATGTGCATATATCCTCTTGATAAAAAGAGGGACATGTTTATATCCCTCTTCGTTATGGCTCATATAAGAAGTTTCATTACTTTGCGTGTCAACATAGGATCTTAGGGTTGGATTAGAGCCTTACAAAGTAGCTATCGACTTTATCTATAACAACTATACTTTGTTTAGTAGAGCCTTATATGCTTTGGAGTAAGACCTCTAATTCAATTGTCGTCAACATATAACTATAAATTATATCTATTTTGGTCAAGATTGAAATCCCGAGGCCCTTAACAATGCAAGATGACAATCACTTGCACTGTTTGACCCATTTAGCATGTTTGCATCTACTCCATAAGGAGGTCTCGATCGGTCTTTCATGTTGGGACACGAGTCGGTATCATCTCCGCTCGAGTACCGCTTGTTAGGGATATTGATGTGGATGCGCAATCGACCACCACCACAGAAGCACATGAAGAAAAGAACAAGCAGATATAATGGTGGTCGGTCATCTTTTGCGACCACTGGAGAAGAAAGATTACTATAAATTAGAATGAGCACAACTCTCTCCATTCCCTCGCTTTCTCATCTCTTTCTTATTTCTCTCTCTCTCTCTCTCCTTTCTCTAAAGGTTACATTGTTCTTGTGGTGGTACCCTCTATATATAGCCCAATTTAAACCCATAATCATATTTGTATTAAGACTAAAAATAGAATACAATTCAATTACTATCAGGATTAGGAGGTATATTTCTTTAGGATTCCCAATCCTAATATGACTCATTTCCCTAAAAGTTACAATGAGTGGATGGAAGAGTCCTTACTAATCCCATAGTCTATTAGATAAGATTATTATTTTTCCATGACTCATTTACATCGATTATCCTCCATTTCTTTCTTACCCATTGTATTTCTTAAAGGTATGGACAAGAAAGTTAGGGATGACCTAAAATCTATTGATTCTATGAGTCGTTAGTGAAGAAGAACTTTCCTTAAGGGTCATGCTTAAAAAGTGCAGAAGCTCTTTGCTTAGAACCTTTCCCCAATACTGTTAAGATTTACAATCGTTCCTATATGAACTGTTAGGATCATGACCCGCCGATATCATCTCCTCTCAGATATCGGTAAGGGGATGCACAATCGACCATCACCACAGAGTACATGAAATAAAGAACAATCAGATACAACGGTGGTCGATCACCTCTCGCGACCACTGGAGAAGAAATATCACTATAAAATAGAACGAGTACAACTCTCTCCGTTCCCTCGTTCTCTCATCTCTTTCTTTTCTCTCCCTCCCCTTTCACTAGGAGTTACATTGTTCTTGTGGTGGTGTTGAGGCAATGCCTCCCACCCCCTCTATATATAGCTCAAATACAATCACATAGTCCTATTCTCAATAGGACTATAAATAGAATACAACTCAATAACCATTAGGATTTCTAATCCTAATTTGACTATAATCCTAACATGAACTAGGTGCATGCCGAACAGAACCCATATGCTACTCTCTCTTTTTCCTTTTATTTTTTGAATTTATTTAATTATGTAAGAGTATAGTGATGGATTATATTTTATAAGTTGTTTAAAGAGTGTAAAATAGTTAGTTTTATAGGTTATAGTGATGGATTATATTTTATAAGTTGTTTAAAGAGTGTAAAATAGTTGGTTTTATAGGTTATGATTGTGACATGGTACACACAAAGTGTTCGATGAAATATCCATGTGGGAACTTGTATTGTTTTCTTTAATTTTTATGTTTATTGAATGTTTAAGTCACTTATTTGGTTGTGGAAACTTGTTTCTTGGAACTTTATATTCAAAGCATGTATTTGTGGCTTCAAATCATAGCTTGTTGTTTGATTGTGGGGGACTTATTTCCTGGGGTTTTGGATTCAATATGTAAGCAAAGTGACTTTGTTAGAAGCTATGCTTTGGAGGATCTATTTTAAACCCAGCTTAAGCCAAGCTACGATTTAAGTGGATTTATCGATCAAAAAGTTCATCTACAATAAACCATGAGGTGATTAAATACTACTACGACAAAATTTACCTAAAACAATGAATAATTCAGTATTTGTTGCCATATCGTGCATAGTTAAATATATAACGATGAATAATACTCATTACTTCCTTCTTTAATTTTGCAATGATTATTTCGCATTCATTGTTATATTTCTAGCAACGAATCAGGGCCGACCCTGGGCATAGTTTTGAAGTGCAAATGCCCATGGCCCATTGGCTTTAGGGGTCCAAAATATATGTGATATGGTTTTTAGCTTATGAATAAAATAACATCTTTCTTAGTGGGTCCTTATAAAATTGAATTTTCGGTGAAACAACTCACTAAAAAATGGGTCCTTACATATTTAAATTTTTGCTGAACAACTCAATGTTAAAACTAAAAATTTAATGAGATTATATAAGGGTCGATTGTTCTCCAAAAATATAATCTTTCATTTTATACTTGATGGTAAACACACTAGGGACAATTTGCTCTTAGTAAAAAAAATAGTAAGGGCCCTTTTTTTTTCTTTTGCCTAGGGGTCCATGAAAAGTCAGGGACGGTACTACAACGAATCATATAAGAATGATTACCTGTTGATGTTTTCTTCTAATAGTTGGTAAAATTTAACAACAATTTGTATGGATTATATGAACACACGAACTAATAAATTATTATTATATTAACCTTTTTCAACAAATTAATATGACATCTGTTGCTAATTACAAGAACAAAATCTAAACTTTACGATGAAAAATACTTGTTATACATTTAGCATTGGAAGATATGACAATGAATATTAAAATTGCGTTGCTGCCATAGGTCAAATTTCTTGTAGTATCCATTGCATGTGTTAGACAAATACATATGTGTTGACAAATATGTAATGGGGTTCAAGAATGGAAGGGTGGATTCTAAGAGAAAAGAGGAGGTGGAAGGAAAGAATTATACTTCCTTCTCAGATGTAAAATTGATGAAAATGTGTAAGAAGCTGTCACTTGATGGCTAAGGATTTCAAGATAGAAAATATACTATGATTTTTTTTTGAGTTGGTGGGGAATTAGATGGTGAGAAGAAAGAATGGAGTACTCTACTAAGTTGGAGAGGGAGTAGGTCTAACTCCAAAGATGGCTAAGGATTTCAAGATAGAAAATATACTATGATTTTTTTTTGAGTTGGTGAGAATTAGATGGTGAGAAGAAAGAATGGAGCACTCTACTAAGTTGGAGAGGGAGTAGGTCTAACTCCAAACTTGGTAGGTTGGTAACTAACTTGTTCGAGAAAGAGAGAACATCAGGGGCATGTTTGATTACAAGGGTCCACCGAGGTACCCTAGCATACCTTCAGCTCCAACCCTGCATTCATGGGTTGGGATTACTTGTATTGACCATACAATTTCTTTGGTATAATATTTTGAACCATGTTCAAATAAAATTATTAACATAAAAACATATTATAATCATTAAAAAAGATAATATAATACATAATTAATGTCACATGACATCACAATTATCATTTTCAACCCAACCCAACCCAACCCAGTTATCAAACAAGCCCAAGAGGAGAAACGGTTGCATGCTTAAGATTGATACTTATCTCATTTCGATGCCATGAAAAGTGATAATTTTAAAGGATGTCCTACTAATGCCTTGTGATCTATGTGACCGTATCCAAGGACTTGAGTACATGACTGATTAAGAAAGAAATTTATGGTTGACAAAATTATCTTGGCCCCTTTCGAAATGCGGGGCTGAATATAAGCAATACACGCAACAAGCATGCACTCTCTCGATCGAGTGCTTAGATAATGCGTAGGAATACGTAAAATCAATGAATCTCAAAATCCTTCCTCTTGATCGAGCTTTAGAACTCCTTTAACATCTTTTTATACATTAGCTTTTAATTTTCTACATCTTTGAATACATGCTAATGGATAAATCGTGGATGCCATCGAGTACCATTAAGTTCTGAGAATACAAGACGATATGTCATTGCTTGACCTTGTTCGTTTGGAGAAGAAGCACCGGAAGAGGAAGAAGACTGCGAAGGAAAAAATGAATGAATATTGTTCTAATTACGTATATATCCCTCTCCATTTTATTTTGTTCACTCTCTTTGGTTAAAAAATTCTCAGTTCGATATTCTCTTAGATTCCATTCAATTAGATAGAAGTTCAAAATTCTCAGTTCGATATTCTCTTAGATTCCATTCAATTAGATAGAAGTTCCATTTAGATTCGATTCACTCACGTTCAATCCATTTACACCCCCAAGCACTATCCATTTCCAGCTTAGCAACATGTGCGGTCTCTGCAACCATGATCTCTGATTTCCATTCCTTCTACGATGTTGCACGCAGATCAAGCAGGACTGAGTGCATGTATTACGTA